>JADRCD010228268.1:12988-42168 GCA_019843815.1 Montemys delectorum | reverse complement strand
CTAGTGAGTCCGAGTTCAGAAGAATGAATTTGAACCTCTGTAGACCCTGAAGACACTGCTTATGTAGAGCAGGGGGGCTTCCTGAGATTAGGTGAACAGTGGATTCCAGACAGTATGAAAAGAAACTACTTTTTAATACCATTGTAATATATTGGCTACATGTTTCTACAGAATATTTTCGTTACTCTCCTTAAATTACATTTCCAGCAGGAAGGCATCAGTAAAACAGGAATGTTGCCTATTTCTGATCACAGTGCAGCTATCCTCCAAAAGGGAAAGGTATTAATGAAGTGCTAAGCACGTTGTCAATTTCAGAACAAGTTGTTTATATGAGGGAAGATGGTGGTCAATATGGGAGGAAATGGCACCCTTGATTCTTCTCCTCAGTGACTGATGTATCAAAAGTCGACGGTTCCTATTTCCCAAGTGGGACAGGCAAAATCCAAGGCTCATAACAAGGAGCTCTACAGCCTTGGTTAAATACTATGTTTTAGGAAAGTGAAGTCACGGGCAGTGATTTGTTTTAAACTGCCTCTTTCCTCCCTGTGTTTCCAGGGAGTTCTTTGGAAGGCAAGACAGGAGCGAACCACATGTCTCTCATCCTCTGCATAAGACGCTGCTCCTCCTACACCACAAGCCTGGCTCCGCCCTTCAAGCAAAGTCAACACAGTCTGACTTCCTCTACTGATCATGTCCTTCCCTTCTGAGAACCTGGTCGACCTGATAATGGCTCTTGTAAGAATGACCTTGAGCTAAATCTGCCTCTCAAGTCAGGATCCCCACCTCAGTGATGAACAGGGTACTTCTGCTCTCCATGTGCTCCGGTGGACAAGCTGGGTCCCAGGAAACCTAACATACTTAGATGACATCAATCCCTAAAACTGCTGGTCGGCTCTGTCCCTGCTACAGTCTGCTCTGCTCCCTTCTTGTCTCTTTCCAGGTTCCAGCACCAACTTCTCCATGTTCCATGGGTAGCATGTGCACACCAGTGGTTTTCTGCACTCCATTTGATAAAACTCTGTTGCACACTGATATGCAGAAGCAATTCTGTGTCCAAGCTTTTGAAGTTATGACACAATGCTGTCATGTGCAAATTTCACAGTTGAGAACTGCGTGATTAATTTATTTTTAAAAATCGCCAAAACCAAAGTCTAATTTTTTAAGGGTGGAAAGTTTATTTTGACTCCTAGTTTGGAAGACTGTAGTCAATAATGTTGAAGATGGTGTGGCAGCAGAAGCTAGAGGCTTGTCACATTGAAACTGCTGCCAGGGAACAGAGAAATGCAGTGTGTTTTCACCCTCCTATAGGAGATGGAGTTCTAAGCTTTTCAAGTTCCAGCTTTCTACTCTCTACAGCCTGACATATGGAAAGGGTCTTTCCATGAGCATAAGGTAAGAAGATCATTCCTTGATTGCATCATAAACAGGGATGTATGTATGTGGGTGGTGTGTCTGTGTAGCATGTCTGTTTGTGTATGGTATGGGGGTGTTGTTTGAGTGTGTGTGTGTGTGTGTGTGTGTGGTATGTGAGTGAGTGTGTGTGTGTGTGTGTGTGTTTAATCCCTTCTGCACATCACATTGAATAAGTTTCTGTAACAGAAAGCAGGAGACAGATTGTTCCACTGGCTATGGAAAAGTGAGCTTTCATGTAACCCCATGAAAATGTGGACCCAATTTTAAACACCCAAGAGAGCTCAGAAGATAACCCAAGGTCCAGAAGAAATGCCTCCAAGGCTTGAACTCCAAAATCAAGCTCTGAAACTGCTAGACAGAGAATTCAGGTTCAGGTCCTGGCTCTTAACCCCACAGATGAGATAATGAATGGGTTTTGGTTCATACTGGAAGCTTTCCTTAACTTGTCATTTATCAGTGCCAGTGACTCTCACTAGAATGCTCCTTGGAGACAAGAGATCTGTTCTGTATATCCATTGCTTTGTCCTCAGCACCAAGAGCAGGATGGCCATGTAGCTGGAATTCAGGAAGGAAGTTAGTCTGGACTGCCTGGCTCCTTGAAGATTTCCAAATTATAGCTGTTTTGTGATCGTGGATCGTGGGAGTCCACAGAGCATCCTGGAATCTCCCTCCTTGCTTTCTCCTTCATGGGTCTCTTTGGTCCTTGTCTTTTCAATGCCTCGGCTTCTCTTCCATTCACTCTGGATCTGAGTCACTTCCTCGGTGACTCCTACTCAACATCTAGTAGGGATAGTGCTTGGGTGCAGAAAGCATAGCAGGTGCCATTTTCTGTGATCACCCAGTAAATCGACAGCATTGGCTTTCCCCTTGTATGCAGACCATCCCTGCAGCAGCCAGGCTCCCCCAGTGCTCAGCATGGAACCCATGGGGACCCATTGCCAAATTCTTTCTAAATAAAGCCAGTGCCTTTTTCGGGAGCCTTGTGGGGACAGCTGTTAATGCAGTGACATTTTCTACATCATTTAATCTAGCCGGTTAGATCCTGATTCAACCCTCTGTGCTGAGCTTCAGCTGCGTTGATCCATCTGTCTGCTAGTTACCTACACTCGGCAGTCTCTCAGGCACCACAAATTCACCATGCCCAAAATCTGAACTCATCATACCGTCCCAACAATCCCTTCTCTAGGGCTCAGTATCTCATCTCCAGGTTTTACACACAAGTGTCTAAGCCTCAGAATTGCTTCCTGCCAGCCCCTGCTGACCCACCAGTTCTGACCAAACAACATCCTATAGACTCCAGGCCTTTTTCTCCCTTATATAATTGCCCCCAACTCAACCACAACACTTAGTTCTACCAGCAACCTTCTGGCCAAGCTTCCCTGCTCTCCTTACCTCATAATGTGGCTTCCTTATGTAGCTCAACTGTCACTTTAATGAGAGAATAGCCTTCTTCCCTTCCCATGTTCCCATGGGGCCCCTTTACTGAGATGGACTTTTGAGGATTTCCCAGCCACTCCTGGTCATCCACCGTCATCTCAATGAGCATCATGTGACTCTAACCCGGCCTCTGTGCTGCCTCCAGTCTTCCCCCAAAGCATTCCTGATCCTGACTCTCCCTGAGGCTGCCCAGTGGTAGTATGCCCTCCTGGAAGGCGTCAGTCTCCTCTTCCATTCTGCCTGCTTTCTCCTCAGTATTGAGGTCTCACCACAGAAGTCCCTTGGGCCCCAGTTAGTATCTCCACTTAGTTTCCAGCTTTTTGAGCTCAACTTCTTGTTCCAAAGGTCAGAACATAGATAGGTAAAAGGCAACACAAACATAGGCTCTCTCATGAATGTGGCCATTCTTCAAATACACTAACTAGGAGTTAAGGTAACATTGTGAGTCCAGAGAGGAACTCATAGGATATCTGTGAAAGAACGATCTATAGAGAACAACCTAACCTAACTGAATCTTGGTTGGTGAAGAGAATTTTGCCACAGAACGCTTAGGAAGGGGTTCTCCAAGACAGAAAAGTACAGAGGAGTAATGGAAATAGAGGAGATATGGTCAGGGTTGAGTCAAAAACAGAAGTGCACTTGGCCATTTCCACTTGGTAACATTATACCCAGGCTGTGTACTTTATAAAGAAAAAAGGCTTATATGGCCTCTGGGTTTGGATCATTTAAGGAACAAGGCCAGCATCAGCTAAGCCTTGGTGAAGACATGACAGAAGGCCACTCTAACGGCAGGAGTGTATACTTGATGTGGAAGAAACCAGAGATAGGATATAGCATAACTTGTGTTTTAAAATCACTGGAGTCTCATGAGAAATCCATCAGCCCCTTTGGAGGACAGAGATCCCTGTGACCTCAGGATAGCTTACACAGAAACAGTTGGACATTTAGATGTTGAAAGCAATGAAAAAGCAGAGGTGGACCAGATAGAAAGCCAAAGCGATGGTGGAAGGAGACAGGATCTGAGAGTTGAGCATAGGACCCTTATGTGTCCATCCTAAGGAAATCAGTGGTCTGTTTGAATCCACTTCACATTGCCAGAGTTGTTCTGCAGAGTGATGGATGGTATTGTCCATAGGGCATGTGTTATTGTGAGGGTGAAGGGAGAGAAAAAAGAAATAGTATTTGTCCAACAGTCCTTAAAAGGTCATGGACAAGAAAATGTAGTACATCTATACAATGGAATACTATTCAGCTATCAAAAACAAAAACATAATGAGTGTTGCAGGCAAATAGATAGAACTTGAGAATATCATCCTGAGTGGGGTAATCCAGAGTCAGGAAGACATGTATGGTAGGTATCACTTATAAGTGGACATTAGCCATAAAGTGCAGGACAACCAGGCTATAATTCACAAACCCAAAGAAACTGGGTAATAAGGAGGCTCCAAAGGAGGATGTGTGAATCTCACCCAGAAGGAGAGGCTAATAATAGTCATAAGAAGTGGATGAAGAAAAGGACTAAGTAGGAGAGTGGACAAGGAAGGAAACAGAAATAGAAATCAGGTGTGGGAGAGGACTGGAAGTAAACATGGAAGGAGGTGGGGCATCTCTGGTGACGGTCTGGTGCCCTGGGACTGAGAAGGATATGAGGAATCTATGGGGTTGACCCTAGCTGAGATTCCTACCAGAGGTGGATATAGAGACTGAAGTGGCCACCTCCTATAGCCAGGCAGGACTTCCAGAGGAGGGAGAGGGACATCAATCTACCCACAAAAGCTTCAACCCAAAATGTGTCTTGCATACAAGACTTGCCTGGATAAAGATGGAGCAGAGACTGAGGGACTAGCCAACCAAAGACTGCCCCAACTTGAGATCCATCACATGTGAGAGAGACAATCTCTGACACTTGATATTAATGATACTCTGCTATGCTTACAGACAGGAACCTAATATAACTGTCTTCTCAGGGGCTTCATCCAGCAGTAGATGGAGGCAGATGCAGAAACCTACAGCCAAACACCAGGCAGAGCTTGGAGAGTCTACTGGAAGAGTGGGGGGATAGAAGTGGCCACGTTGTAGAGGTCAAGGACACCACAAGAAGATCTACAGAGTCAACTAACCTGGGACTGTGGAGTCTCACAGAGATTGGGCCACCAACCAGGGACATGCTGGAGCTGGACCTAGGCCCCCTATATATTTGTAGCAAATATGCCGTTTGGTCTTCATGTAGGTCTTCTAACAAGTGGATTAAGGGCTGTCTCAGTTTCTGTTCCCTACCACTTGATCCCCTTCCCCCTACTTGGATTACCTGATTGGGCATCAGTAGAAAAGGATATACATAGTCCTGCCGGGACTAGATGTCTCAGGTGCAGTGGTGATGCCCAAGGAGGGTAATCCCTTCTCTGAAGAGAAGGGGAGGAGGCAATGGGGGGGTAGGGATTTTAAGAGTGAAGCTGGAAGAAGAGAATGGAGGGGTCTGTGGTCAGGATGTAAAGTAAATAAAAAACTAAATTATTAGAAAAATAGTAGGGACAGACAAACGAGTAAAAGAATGAGTATATCGAAAGAATGAGTACCACTGGGTGGGTGGATGGGTAGATGGATGTATAGGTAGATGATGGATTGATGGATGATAGATTGATGGATCAATAGATCAGTGGATGGATCGATGGATAATGGATAGATGGATGGATCAGTGGCTGGATGAATGGATCGATAGATGATGAATGGATGAATAGATGGACAGACAAATGAATGGATATATGATGGGTGGATGGATGGATGGATGATGGATGAATGGATCAGTTGGTGGGTAGGTAGATGGATGGATGGATAGATAACATATAATCCTAAAGAGCTCAGACACTATAGGCTGTATATTTTCAACATATTTTTGACAAATTGATCCAAGTTATGAATCTGAATTCTGCCCTATCGCAATAAACAGAGAATGAAGTATTTAACAGACAAGGAACAAATGAATAATAGTGTTTATGCACATTAAACCAGACAGTGGTTTTATTATGAGAACAGGAGTGGGAGGATGGGATGCAGACAAATAAAGAGATCCCTGACAGTGTGATGATGCTGATGATCTTTATCGTGATGATGATAAGTCATAATTGCATTGTGTGCCTCCCATGGAATTTATAAACGACATGAATCCTCTTTTTAGCTGGACATCCTGTTGTATGAGTTAGTTCTTTATTTAATTTAGAGATGGGAAAACTGAGGCTCAGAGGAGGTAAGAGACTCCTGTCCCATAGCCAACAACTTGTAGTGTAGGAATTCTGCTCAACTCCAGAACTGCCACTCAGGTTACAGGGTAGTAGGTACAGTAAGCCGGACACTGAAAGACATAGATATTCCACATATGGCACGCTAATAAAATATTTAAAAGCCTTCTTGAATGTAGAATGGTGAACATTATCATCTGGGAAGGGAGGAGGAAGGGGAAGGGTACAATGAGCTTGAGATAGACTCTGAGGGATATGAAGACATTGTGTTCCACTGATGAGGTCACCGTGCTCCAGGGAGTAGAAGCAAAACCACAGACACAGAGACAGCCCTGGTTAACGGAGTAAGTCATGGAACAGAACAAAAAGACATAATGTGGGAGAGGAACTCATCAGGTAGGAAGGAAATAAGAAGTGAAGGTAACAGCAACTAGAGTGCAACATATAGTGTGTATCTCATATTTATATATTACATATCACATATACACATAAATATATACATGTATGCACATATACATAGTTTTGAATGAAATTGCCAAAAGAACACAAAATAGAAAAAGAGAAACTAGGTTTGATAAGTGCCTACTGTGTGCATGTATTGGTCATACTGAACCCCAATTATGTATAGAGTTAAAGTAAACTGACCAGTTTCTTTTAAAGTGATGGGGACAGTTTTGGGTGACCCTGAGAAGCCAAAACTCCTAACCATTCACCTGTGCCTGACCTCGGATGTCCATGTTTTTAGTTACCCCATAGTTTTTCAGGCTGTCATTTCCCTTAGCCAACTATTGCCTACACTAGAAGCATAGGAGATTTTTAACCTGTATTGGGCATCCCTCTGCCTCTTGTTCCCCCTTGATTAAACTGGGATTTGTGATAAATACTCTCCAAACTGGTGTGTGTGTGTGTGTGTGCGTGTGCGTGTGCGTGTGTGTGTGTGTGTGTGTGTGTGTGTGTGTGTGTGTTTCACCAGTACATGAGAAGTGGTGAGGAAAAGCAGACAGGTCCTTTATTGCTAGAGAGTGATCACAGGTTGGCCATGCTCAGGTATTAAAAATCAAGTCATAATAAACTACAGGTTGCAGCGATGTTTATTCTACAACAACATTGTATGAAACATCAGTTCCCCAACCCCAAGTTCGTCTACTCTCCAGGCACAGAAAAGCACTGGGTTGGCCCACATTCCTTCTCAGGCTGTACAGGTATTGACAACTGAACTTGGAAGTCCAGGGTCATGATCATCACTCTGAGTTCACCTGAGTAGAGAAGTATGCTGTGATTTGGTTGATTCTAGCCCATTCCCAGAGAGAGCATGCTGATGAGTACACCAGTCACTACTCCAAAATGCCTGCCAATGGGGATCCCTTCAGAACTATGTTGCCCTGCCCCCGAGCTCTCACTGTGTAAGTCAGCAAACAGAATGAAGGATAGACATTGATAGAAATCAATTTTCCATCCCCACCAGAAATCATGGGGATGGAAAATCACTGTAGAACAGGAACTTATGTCCGTGTTATTATTTATATGTTAATGTCTGTTGTATTTGAAGTTCCCTAACTGGGGGAGAAGTCACAAATATTTATTTCTTGAGAAGGGCTATCCTGAGTTTTCAGAAAGTCAAAGGAATTACCAAAAAAACTGGACACATGAAGCAGGCAATTCGTGTGTGTGTGTGTGTGTGTGTGTGTGTGTGTGTGTGTGTCCTAATGCCTGTGTGAATAATTCCAAATCAAACATATTCACATTATTAACTTTTTAAAGTTTATTAGTCTCAGTGCTAATGAACTCATTCATCCCTGGCGAAAGCACACGGCTCCCTAATGGAATGTCGATAGATAGATAGATCAGCAGCGGAGTGAACTCGGCCAACGGCTAATGCCAAATTCCACTTGGCGGCAGTGACTGGAAAGGGGCGATCATTTCCAAAGAGATGCTTGGACACAGTAGCCTGTGACAAGAGCACTGCAGACCAGCATGTCTGTAGATCAGGATCACTTGGCATCCAGTGATAGAGCTTAAGAGAGTCACCAAACCTTCCTAAGACTCGGCTTTATCTCTGCATATGCAGGAGACAGTTCTAGCTCATCTCAAGCATTCTTCTAGCTTTTCCTTTGAGACCCTGGCCAAGAACACCATCCCCTAACTTCCACAGAAATCACTATGTATGTGTACACATCTGCATGCCTGCTATCTCACCCATGAACGTCAGCCTACTCCAATGCTAGCTCATTCTCTGAAGATCAAATTAACTTGGCTCCTCAGGAGATATTATGCCACAGGTTATGGGTTTTAATTTCTGACCCGTTCCAACATTGCCCAAGTTCAGAGTTGTAATGAGTTTCCTAACCTGCATTGGTTTGTGTCAGCCTGCGTGACAGCGTGTTGAGCTCACTACAGAAGACTCTAAAATGGAATGGTCTTAAAAAAAACTGTAAGTCGGCCTCCCTTTCTTTCAATTATCAGTTTTGAAAAGTATCCCAAACATGGGCACACTCTGGTGATGTGCTCTGAACTGCCCAAATTAATTCTTCAACATAAACTTCCTGTCTAGATACAATGACAGTTTTTTTTCCTATGTTACCTGAAATCTTTGAAAATGTGCAACAGCTAGCAAGCTGGGGTGTTTTCTCCTTGCTGCTTCATTACCGAGCAAAAGCAAAAATAATAATCGTAAAAAGCTTTTGCTTCTGGACCACATAAATTATCTCCAATTTTCCTCATTATTTTCTTCTGCGGGGCATAAGGAGATTGCCTGTGGTAAAATATGTATCAGTACAAAACAAATAGAAAACAGTTTAAATCACTGAAGTATTTACCTTTTTATTTTAAAAAATAGACATTTTAATCCTATTAACGGTAAATTATATTACCCAGTGTAAAGGCTGACATGAAAGAAATATTTGAAGCATGCAGTTAATTATGATACCAAGTGACACATAATATTTATGCTCTTCTTGTGTAGCCTGAATGATTTTTCTTTCACTAACTGTGAGTCACACACTGATTGAAGTCTTGAAACCAACACGAAGACAGACTCCGGCGTGCCTGCCATCCACGCCTCAGTCAATGGATAATTAATGCTACAAGACCTTGCCATTCTGTATCCCTTTATGGTCCTAATTTTGCATAGAGGGGAAAAATATTCCAACAAAGTCCTTTCATTTTCGGTCTCTATCCCAGTGAATGTGTGAGAAGACGTCTACATGGACTCAGCGAAGCCTGGCATCTGAAAAACAAATTTGTATGCAGGACAGCTGCATCTCTGTGAGGGCATTGGATGTCCCTACAACGTCCAAGGCATTCCCGAAAGCCTGAATCCTCTTTGGGGCAACTGAGACCCTCAACTGAATCAAATGTCTCAGATATTGGTGAGTATGCCTACCCAACACAGAGTGAAATATAAACTGCTAACCTGCTGGCTGAGTACCCGGTGAGGAGCTGGGTAGTCACAGAGAGATCGGTGGAGGACGTGCTGCCCTGCTGCTAGGTGACTGGTCACCTGTGACCAACCCCAGGGTGAAGTAGCCTGGAGGTTACATTCAGAAGCTAAGGGTATGAAGGCCTAGGGAGAGCCACTGCTGAGCAGCATCGCAAGCTCTGTCGTTCACACATAAAAGCTTTTGCCTGAAATGATCACAACAGGTTATATTAGCCCTGTAACAGTGGCAGGGATATCCCACTGGCTCCTATCAGTGGCCCAGCGAATGTGCTGTTGTAGCCCAGTGGTAGCTCCACAGGGCGTTCAAACATCCCATTTTTCACTCTGCTAGAAGTAGACATTTCCCATAACTCTTTGGTTCCATTCTCAGTTTCATTGACTCATCTGATGACTTGCAGCCCCTCCCCCAGAAGGGACTCGGTGGAAGTCTTATTGAGGAAGATGACCGCCCTTGGATCCAAAGAGGTTCCCGTTAGATGGTACTTTACCGTGGGAAGAAAACAAAGCAGCAAGATTAGTTGGTTTTGCTCACTTATTGTTTCTGTTTGATTTCTGCCTGCTGGACTAGTTGTATGTATAATGAACATACTACAGATATGATCAAACTACCTGGGACTTGAAATAACAAGAAGTGTAAACTTGCTGAACCCTTGTGACTTACACGGTGCTGAATACACAGGGACTTACATGACGCTATGTACGTAGATCCTCATCCATCGGTCCTCATCCACCCTCACAGTCAATTTGCAAAGTCAGCATATACATAGTTTAGATCCAGACTGAAAGTCAGGCAAAGAGGCCACGAACCTTCCAGAAGAATCAATAGCCAACAAGCTGAAGAACCACAATTCAAAGGCAGACAGGTGTTTGGTCTCACCTGTGCTTATTTCTCACTGATATTTTAATAGTTTATTGCAGCAAAATTGTTATACAAATGCTAACAATTGAGTGGAAGCAGTGAAATTTAATTGCAAAATCCATTTTGAGTCAGTGAGATTATTCTACCAGACTTCATCCAGCTGGAAGACATTCGAACATTTAATAAAAATTTTGAATTATAATCAGATACATTTTTTACCAAGGTGTAATTTACATTTTGTGCATGCACAGATCGTATGTAAGGATGGCATTGGTAAGAGTCGATGGGGCATATATCCAGGCTCTATCCTGATGGGTGACATGACTATGACCCAGAACATGTGCCCATGTGTCTTCTTGGTCTTTCCCTGTCTACTATGTGGGCACTCACCATTTGATTCCCCTCAGGTCATTTGTCTATGCCTGGATCCCTGTGGAATTTTGTACGATTGTATTTGCTCTCTCTTCTCATCATAAGCAGTCACTGTAAATTGGGTGAGTGGGTGTGATTATGGAGATTTTACTATGTGTGTAACTTTCCATCTCTGCAACCAAGGCAGTGAATTCCTATTACCACAAAGACATCTCGTTTTCCCATTTAATAAGTGTCTCTTCTCCCTCCTCCACAAGCCCCAGAAATGCTTTTCCAAGCTTTCCCATTTCAAACGCTCTGCTGATGGAAACACAGAATGCAAGTCTTGCTTTGGCTTCCTCCACTTAGCACAAAGGCCTGGAAATCCATGTATGTTTTCCTGTCTAACAAGAGCTTGTTCCTCTTACTGAAGGGCGGGTTGCTTAGGTGTGAGCTAGTTTGCTCAGTCATGTATGTACTGAAGGAGCTACAGGGTCTTTCTGCTTGGGAATAAGCCTTGAAGGGTGAGGCCATCTATTAACTTCTCTGTTCTTTTTTTCTAACAGTATACCCCTCTCTGGAAGAACTGTCCAATTGTCAAGTAGTGGACTCATAATGAAATGGAATATTTAGGGTGTATTATTTTTTAAATGTAAAAGCTGCTGTCCTGTGTTACATTACCAGCAAGAGCAACTCACAACCACAGCAGAATTTGATCCTGTTACGGTAGCATGTATGCCTTTCTGACACGTCCTAGCCTTTGTGCATGGCAGCATAGCTGAACACCTCTTCCTTTTCAGTAAAGGGGGCCCTCGCCCAAGGCTAGCATGACCAGGTCTCCGGTGAATCTTCTAACTGGACTCTTTACTTTTTGTTGTTGACTCATGAGAAGGTTTTGTGTGCCAGTGCTTGTGGCTTCTGTGGTCTACAAATGCTTTCCAAAAAAATCAGTCATTTGTTCAATTAGAGGCTCCACACAAGCTTTTGAACAGTATTTCTTTATAATTTGGATGAAGTCCACTTGGACAATTTCTTTCTTTATAAATGGATTTTTTAGTGTCAACTCTAAGAACTCTGCCTATGTCTATGTATCAAAAAAAAAAAAACCTTTCCAATATTTATTTCTTTTCTAAAAGATCTACTTGTTGTGTTGCAGTTTAATCCATAATCTCTCTACTCATTCATCTTCGCTTAAATTCTATATAAGCTGTTGGACTTAGGTCAACATTCTCTCTGTCTCTCTGTCCCTCTGTCTTTCTATCTCTGTGTCTCTGCCTCTGGCCAGTGAAGAAGGGAGACCAGTGAAGAGTTGCATGGCATAGCAAATGCAAGAGCATCGTCTCACTGTTTGTAGGGATCCTTTTATATTCTTTCTAAACATCATGTGCCCTCTAAAGTGTTTGTTTTCATCAAAACATCACATGCCCTCTCATGGGATAGCTTCCATAGAAACATCATGTGACACAACAAAACCAGAAATTTTCACTTTATGATGCTCTCTGTGTTAGAATATACACACCAATGTTTATTAGAGTTGTCTCTGTTTTTCCTCAGTAAGGAAGACTTACCTCCGCTAAGGTTCCTTTCTTCTCTTTAACTTCAATGTGTAGCAGATGTATCTGGAAAACACTGTTGATATTGATACACAACCTTGTGATCTACAAAGGTCAAGCTTAAGATCCATACAATCATGTTTCAAAATTAACATCTTGAAATATTTTTAATAATTTGGTGCTGTATTCACAGCTATCCAGGGTACTTATGGCTCATTGATCACAGTTGGACATTTCTGATAGAATTTTAGGCTTATTACAACATTAAGTAGCATAGATATCAGACCTAGAGTATTTGTCTTAATCATGAAATCTGATCGGTATGAAACTCTCAGAAAAAGACAGCTGATTTTAAACCCATATGATTCTTCTTGTCCACTGTCCCCTCTTCCTTCCTCATGACCTAGGCTCACGGCTTTACCACTGTTAAGTCTTTGAAGGGCTACCACTGGCAAGTCTTTCATCGGACTGTTAACAACAGATCATATCCATTTTCCTGTCTTTGGAAAATGTTTTGTTTCTCCTTTACTCTGAATGATGGTTTTCCTGTATACCCAACTCTAGAGTAGCAGCTCTCATCTTTCAGAAACCTAAACATGCCTTTTTGCTTCCCTCTGGCACTGTGATTTTAGGTGTATGTTGACAGAGTGCCTTTTCATCAGTGTCTAAGGAAACAGATTAAATGCTGTTATACAAATACCTGGGGGGAAGAAAACAAACAAAAAGAAAAAAAAGACAAATCTTAGAAAGTTTCTGAGAAATATTACTAGGTTGATAACAAAGTTTCAGAAATGTATATGGTTGTAACTTGTCCAGCCCTCACTATAATTCACAATATGTTTACATACAATAAAAATATCAATAATTGAAAAGAAGAGGATAATATGATATACATTGAGGGGAAGTCTGCTCAACGTAACAGTCTCAGAAATGACGTGCATTCTTTTTTAAATTAATAGGCTAGGACATTAAATCAGAATTTAAAGATGGATTACATGTATTTGAAGAGCTAGAAATAAATGAATATGTTAAGTAAGCACAGGGCCTGAACAGGTCTGCACCAGGTCCTCTGCATACATATTTATGGCTTCTAGTTTAGTGTTTTTATGGGATTCCTGAGTGTGTGAAACAGTGGGCCTTTGATTCTCCGCCCTTCTCTTGGGCTCTTCTCCTTCTCTTTGTTGGCTTTTATCTAATTCCAACGTGTTAGTTTCATTCTGTCCCGTTGTATTGTTTCCTGTTTTACAGCCACCCCTCAGAAGCCTGTTTGTTTCTAATGAGTAGCAGGAAGTGTGTGGGGGAGGAGGGGGATGGGAGGAGAGCTGAGGAAGACCTGGGGAAAATAGAGAAGGGAAAACTACAACCAGGATGTAGTGTGTGAGGAGATAAAAAAAAAAAAAAAAAAAAAAAAAATTAAAAGAAAAAAGGTAAAAATAACTACAGAGTAAAATTAAATGAGTATCATAAAACTGAAATTAGATATTATAGAAGAAAAGTTAGCCATCTTAAAGCCATAACAACCCAAAATGAAATGTGAAGAGGAAACGGATGCCTTAAAAATACAAAGAACAGCCGGGCGGTGGTGGCACACGTCTTTAATCCCAGCGCTTGGGAGGCAGAGGCAGACTGATTTCTGAGTTCAAGGCCAGCCTGGTCTACAGAGTGAGTTCCAGGACAGCTAGGGCTATACAGAGAAACCCTGTCTTGAAAAACCCAAAATAAATAAATACATACATACATACATACATACATACATACATATATACATACATACAAAGAACATCAGGAGACTGGGGGATCAACCCAACTAGAGAGAAACAATGATAATCCCAATTCCAACAGACTTCTTCTCAAAAACAACACAAGCCAGGAAACACCGGAAAGGCCCCTCTGAAGTACAAAAAAATAAAGAGAAAACAAAAGGGGGAAAGTAATGAAGTGTGATTGTTTTGGTGTTTTGTGCTTATTATTGTTTTTGTGTGTGTATGTGTGTGTGTGTGTGTGTGTGTGTTTTATTTTGGTTTTGGTTTCAGGTTTTGGGACTTTGTTTTTGTTGTTTTGTTTATTTGATTTTGGGGGGGTTGTTTGTTTTTTGGTTTTTTTTTAAATTTTGTTTTGTTTTTTGTCTTGTTTCAAGATTTCTGGTCAAACCAGAGTCTAAGTCAATGAAAAAGACTCCAAAACAATGTGATCAATGATGAAACAAGTACTTCCCCAGACATACATGCTGGAAATGTGAGTTATCAGTTCAGGTATTCTGCATTAATCCTGAATAGAGATGAGAGTGACCCCACTTGGAATGCTGGGTAAATCCTAAGGCTTCTCTGTGGTTGCACTTTTGGCTACACGACATTGTGGCAAGTTGTGCAGAAAGTTTGGATTCTATTCATCACTGGAAATGATGACTATACAGATAAGTATAAAAGAATATTTTCTTATTATTTAAATTCCTTTAATAGATATTTGAGTCTTTAAGGCAAACATTAATTTAAGAATCAGATATCCAATTATATTACCACAAGTCAGAGAGAAAAATTAAATCTATAACTTAAGTACTTATATGTGTATGTATGTATGTGCATTGTGCACATATGCATGTATAAGAAATAAACATGTGTGTTAATGTGCATGTGTGTGTGTGTGTGTGTGTGTGTGTCCATATATATGAGTGTGAAGGCCAGAGGTGTATCCCTTTTCTTGAGAGCTATTGACATTCAATTTTGAATCAAACTGTCACTGGACTCTAGGGCTCACAGATTAGACTAGCACTCTGGTCTGGGAGCTACATACACACCTCCATCTCCACAGTGCTTGGATTCAAACATATTCCACTGCACTATGAGTTTTATGTGGATCCTGGGGATCAATGATCAGTTCTCATGCTTGCCTAGCAAGCACTTTGCTGGCTGAGCTAGCTCCTCAGCCTCTATAAAATTCTTACACCACATAGGAAGTAATAAGATACCACGTGAAGG
Source organism: Montemys delectorum (assembly GCA_019843815.1). Taxonomy (NCBI): domain Eukaryota; kingdom Metazoa; phylum Chordata; class Mammalia; order Rodentia; family Muridae; genus Montemys; species Montemys delectorum. The sequence continues at coordinate 26,905 of JADRCD010228268.1, read as the reverse complement.
AAGTTATATACTATAAATCACTTAACTATAGCATTCAAACATAACAATGTATCATAGCTAGCAAACCAACACAAGATATAACGTAGCAATAAAATGCTCAAATACTCAAAAGACAATAGAAAAAGACAAAGAAACTGGGCCTGGCACTTTAGGAGATAAATACCAATATAATAGAATTTAAGACACTGTATCAATAATTATACTAAGCGTAAACTACCTAGATATTCAAATAAAAAGCAGAGATTGTCGTGTGAGTATTAAACAACCTCATCTATCTATGTTCTCCCAATTTAAAAAGCTAATTAAGAATAGTGACAATTTCTATAAAAGTTCAAAAACTGGAAAATAGTACATGATACAAACCAATATTTTTTTAAATGTGGATAAAGTGCTAGAGAGATGGCTTGTCAGTTAAGAGCAGTTGCTGCTCTTGCAAATGACTCAGGTTCAGTTCCCAGCACCAAGACAGCAGCTCATAACTGCCTTTGTCCTCCAGTTACCGATGAGCCTATGCCCTCTTCAGACATCCATGGGTACTGGTGTGCACAAGGTTCACAAACACTCACACAGGTTCACATACATATACCATAATAATACTGAGATCAATTCATAGAGGATGCAAAGTTTCACAAATCCAGTAATAGTTTCAAATACTGACTGGGCTGCAGGGAAACTGGCAAGCTAAACCACAAGCAGAGATTACTACTCATCATTAGAAAGCCTGACCCTGACTGCACACAGTGTTACCAAGTCCAGCACAAACACACGGACACAGTTTTGAACATACTTAAAAGCCACTTTGCCACCATCATTTGACAGCACAGGTGCTTCAAACATATTTCAACAAGTTAGATAGGAGAAGAAGAATTATGATAAACCCAATTTTAAAGGTCTTACAATAACATACAGAAATGATCAGAGCCTGGAAAAATATTTTAAACTGGTAGAACAAATAAATCAGCTCAGTTTGATTACAGGACACAAATATCTCAAAACAGACTGTTGTTCTAGATAGTAACAACACATATTGAAAAATAATCAATCAAAATATGTTTAAAAAAGTGTAAAAATACAAGTGTTTACAATAACACCAAAATATGTAGTGCTTATAAATTAGTCCTACAACAGATATAAAGGAATTGTACATAGGGTCTATAAGACATTGATATGAAAATTGAACATGTCAAAAAGAGACGTACAATCCCAGTCAAAGTACCAGACAGGGTTCTGCAGAAACCAACAGCTCTAATATGTATACATTGATAAACATGATACAAACAACAATCTTTTAAATGCAGATAAAGTGATAGAGAAATAGCTCGTCAATTCAGAGCAGTTGCTCCTTTTGAAACACACACACACACACACACATTTATATAGGCATGGTTGTTTCATATACATAATAGATCAATGAAACAAAAAGAGCCAGGAAGTAGATATAGACATATACTGCCAAGTGAACTTTGAATATATAGTAAGGAAAACCAATAGAAAAGTTAATTTTTTTCTAATAAACAGTACAAAAAAACAAAAAAAATTCAAGGATATTTAAGAAATACCTCGACTTTAGAGAAAAGTTGAACTCCAATGAGTCATGTACCTAAATATAAAACTTCAAGCTACAAAAATCTTAAGAAGAAAACATAAAGGAAATCTTTGAACCCTTGAGAGCTGAGAAAGGTTCCCCCTAACACTCTCTTTAATCTCAGTGCCAAAAAACATGGTCATAAAAGGAAAAAAATTAGTAAGTCAGAATTACTAAAATTAAGAACTTCTGGCCTTCAAAACTCATCCTTTGGAGAACTAAAAGACAAGATACAGGCTGGGGCAGAGTCCTTCAGAAGGGACTCACATCTAGAACAGTCTATCAATTTGCAAACCTCCTGAAATCAATTATAAGAAAACAAATTATCTAATTTTAAAAAATTTTAAAAAAAGATTCTAGAAACACGTTGCTAAAGACATGCAGATATCCAAAATTTTCACAAAAAGATCTGTAACTATGGTCATTGGGGAAATACAAATTAAAACCATAAGCAGAATTGCCACGCTGTTAAAAAGCTGACCGGACCCAGTGTTCCCAATTCACATACAAATCACTTTGAACACCCTAAAAAGCCAATCATTTAGATGGAGATGACCCTGGCAGCAGATCAAAGCACTTGCGAAGCAACCCAAGTGCAATATCCAGAACCCACGGAAGAAGAGGTTTGCACTGGGAGGACTCTGTTGCGCAATCTCAGTACTCCTACACTGAGATTAGAAACAGACAAGAGAGCCAGCTAGCCTGGGCTACACTGCGCAGCAGCAGAAAGAAGACCCTGCATCAACAAGAGGAAGGCCAAACTGGATTCCTCAAAGTGCCGTCTAACCTCCACATGCGTACATGTACACCCACCGGGGTGTGGGCAGAGACAGAAATAAATATTTTAAATAGTCAGTTATTCACTTGCCCATGGCCCAACATCCCCATCCCTGGATAATTTACCTGGGAAAAAATGACAGCATGTATCCACTAAAAATCCGGAAGTACACACTTGCAGGGTTGCCGAAAAACTGGATACAACTCAGCTGTCCACCAGCTGGAAGAAGGTAAGGCGTTGTGTTGCAATGAATATTACACAGCAAACGGGGGTGGGGCAGGAGCGACAATAAACAGGACACCGAAAACTGACTCTCAAATGCATTATGCTGAGGGGAAACACACACACACACACACACACACACACACACACACACACACACACACAATGCTGTATGTTCCGAATTATTTACATGACGTTCCCACAAGCAGGGTTCCTGAAGGATGGACGATGCTTTGGGAAACACGTGTGCTTCTAAAGTCATGAAACTGCGTACAAGGGAATCTGCCATTTTAGCTCAGTAAATGTCATTTTTCTTTAGTTACTTTTTAAAAAATTCACTTTACATCCTAATTGCTGCCCCCTCTCTGTCCCCCTCACACAGCCTCTCTCCCGTGTCCCCTTCCCTTCTTCTCTGAGAGGGTGGAAGGCCCTCCTGGGTATCCATCCACCCTGGCACATCAAGTCTGGGCAGGGCGAGGCACATCCTTTCCCACAGAAGCCAGTAAGGAAGCCCAGTTAGAGGGCGGGATTCCACAGACAGGGAACGGCTTTAGGGACAGCCCTATTCTAGTTATTAGGGGACTCACATGAAGATTAAGCTGCTCATCTACGACATATGTGCGCATGGGGTAGGGGGATAGGTGTGTGTGCTTGTGTATGTGTTGTGTAGTTGTGGGTTTGTGCTTGTGTGTGTGTGGTATGGTGTGTCTGTGTCTGTGTGTCCTTGTATATGTGTGGTGTGATGTGTGAGTGTCTGTATGTGTGTATGTATATATGTATGTGGTATGCTGTGTTACATATGTTGGTGTGGTGTGTATGTATGCAATGTGTTGAGTTACATGTGTTATGACTGTGATGTGGTATGTGTGTTTGTGTGTGGTGTGTGTGTGTATGTATGTGTGTGTGTGTTTATTCATTGTTTTAAAATTGTTACTTCTCACCAATAATACCATAGGAGAGGGATTCTAAAAAGAAAGTCCTTAATTATATCCTTTCTTTTAAAGGCCCAAATTATAAGGAGAACATGTTCTCATCACCACATCACCGATAACTACAGTTCTCAAACTCACCCCAGTTGGAAGTCCACTTTGTCACCAGTACCACAGGCAGGATGGATGTCTAGAACCAGGGCCAGTGATACACCCAGGCTCAGAGTCAGACTTCTCAGTCTTCGGCAGGTGCTCAGGGTTTCTGGGTCCTTGTTTCTTTGGCTGTGGAACTCTTGCACCACCCTGCCTTCCTTGTGGACTTGCTAGATGGCCACGGGACTGGCTGGACAGAAGGCCCTTCACACACACAGACCACAGACTCCACCGTACAGAGAACCCTCTACACCATATGTTCAAAGAACCATCTGGAACTCTGACCATGAAAAACTACAGAGCACGTCTATAATTTTAAACTGGTAGGATAATGGCAGGCATAGAGAACATATATTGAGATATGAGGCGCATGGAGTAAAAATTAACAGTAATGCAGACTTAGGAAAAATATGTGTATGATGTATTTATTCTGTTGAGGCTGTTGATCCTGGTAGTGTTTGAATCTTGAAGCTAAGTGCTACAGTACATTTTTTTATATTTATATATTTATTTAATATATTTAAATATATTTAAATATTTTTATCTTTATAAATAATTTTAAAAAGTTGTCTATAAATAATTTTAAATAATAATTTTAATATTTAAAACTTTTAAATGAATTAAATTAAACCTATTTAAATATTTATATAAGTATTTATAATCTTTAAACGTGATCACAGTCCTTTTCATCCAGCTAGTAAACAGAGAGCAGCTCAAAACTCTAAAATATGGACAACTTAAGGAGTCCGAGGATAGGATCTAGGATTCTTGCTCCTCTTCCAGACTTCCCAAAGAGCAGGCTTGTGTCTCACCACAGGAGGAGCCTGGAACTGGAGGAGGCCTGAGCCTGCCTCTGCCTTCCTCAGTTTATGATCCTTGAAAACCCTTCAGTCATGACCAAGCATTGGCTTGTTCCTCATTTGTCTGGGTTTAGCGTCAAAATCTACTTCTTTTCTGTCTCTGCCTGGTGTTGTTTTTTGGTTGAGTGTGGGAATAGTTTCTATGTGGTGGTCTCCAAACCACACCCCAAAATTTCCAGGACAAATTTGCACACTCACATGAACTCCCTTTAATTTCGATTGTTAGATTCTAGAAGGCAGGAAACATGTTCTTTTTGTATATGGAAACCTTCAGAACTTTCAACTGGTGAGTGTATTATATAAATCTATGATGATTTCTCTGTACTACAGCTTGGTGACTCTTCCAGAGGTTCTTTTATTGTTCAGGATTGTTTTAGTTAATTTTGCTTTTTTTCCATATTCCATTGAGAATTGCTCTTTCAAAGTCCGTAAAAAGTGTGTTGAGATTTTGATGGGAACTGCCTTGAATCTGTAGATTGCTTTTGGTAAGATGGTCATTTTCACTGTTCCACTGTGTTCATACCAATCAATGCGCATACATCTTCTGATATCTTCTTCAATTTCTTCCTTCAGGGACTTTGAAGTTCTCATCATGTAGATCTTTCTCTTGCTTGGTTAGAGTCACACCAAGATATTTTACATTATTTGTGGCTACTGTGAAAGATGTTGTTTCCCTAATTTCTTTCTCGGTCTGTTTATCATTTGTATAACTGAAAGCTACTGATTTCTTTGAGTTAATTTTGTATCCAGACACTTTGATGAAGGTTTTTTATTAGCTTTAAGAGTTCTCTGGTAGAATTTTGGGGTTGCTTATGTATACTATCATAGTATCCTTGAGAACTACTAGAAGAATCACCATCCCTGACCTCAAGCTGTACTACAGAGCAATAGTCATAAAAACTGCATGGCATTGGTATAAAAACAGACAGGTTGACGAATGGAGTTGAATTGAAGATCCAGAAATAAACCCACACACCTATGAACACTTGAATTTTGACAAAGAAGCCAAAACTATCCAATGAAATAAAGAAAACATCTTTAACAAATCGTGCCAGTATAACTGGATGGCTGCATGTAGAAGAATCCAAGTAGATCCATAGTTATCCCTCTGTACAAAACTCAAGTCCAAATGGATCAAAGAAGTCAGCATAAAACTAGATATGCTAAGTCTAATAGATGAAAAAATGGGAAATAGCCTTGAATGCATTGGTATAGGAGACAACTTCCAGAACAGAACACTGATGACTCAGGCTCTAAGAGCAACAACTGATGAATGCAACCTCATGAAACTGAAAAGCTTCTGTAAGAAAAAAGACACTGTCAATAGGACAAAACAGCAACATCTTTGCTAACCCTCCATCCAACAGAAGGCTAACATCCAAACTACGTAAGGAACTCAAGTTAGACACCAACAAATCAAGTAAGCCATTAAAAAATGGAATACAGAGATAAACAGAGAATTCTCAACAGAGGCCTCTCTGATGGCTGAGAAGCACACACACTCACACTCACAGACACACAGACATTCATTCACAGACGTATACAGAAACACACATAGACACACACATACACACAGATACACACAGGCACACACACAGAGACTTACATACACATACACACTCACAGACACACACATATGCACCGACATATACAGACATACATACACACACATACACACAGACAGACACACACAGAGAGACACACATACACACACACATACATACACACAGACACTCACACATACATGCAATTATGCTTGCACCCTCCCACCCACACACACACATGTGTATGCCCTTGCATTTCCGTACACCACATGTAAAATATTAATTAATTAATTAATTAATTAAAATGAAGATAAATAAAAGATGTATGTGAAGTGATCCTTACTGGGGCCTACAAGGCTGTCTGCATGGGAAGATGGAATAGAATTCTGTTTTCAGCTCTACTGTTTGCCCGTCATTCCAAAGCACAAATGTGTAAGCTATCACAGACTCAGAAGGGGTCACGTCGTCACTCTGTGCAGGGAGCATCCAGCCCTGTGGATTCCTCCTGCTCACCATATGAGAAGTAATGGTGTGTCTGTGGGAGATGAGAAGCTGTCCATGGCAGGAGGCTCCAGGTCTCCATCTGGAATCTTCTATTTAAGTTGGATATTCTTAATTAGTGAGCTGGGAGGTTTCATCCCTTGGTGTGAACCCCATTCTAGCCATGGAGTGCATCTGGCACTGCATCCTCTACACCAACTCCCTCCTTGCCAGTGTTGCAGAGTAGGCTTTGGTGATGTTGTCCGTGTATGTGTAATGAATATGCTTCTCATGACTATGTTTACCAAAGCCCCTGAGTTCTGAGTTGTGCCTTTAGTCCTTACATGACATTCAAGGCCTTTGACCTTCACCTCCTCATTGTGCTACAGGGTTTCCTTCCCACACTTTCCTATCAGTTTAGCAACATAGAGGGGCCCTGAGCAACTCATTAGGATAGGAGATCTAATTGCTTTGGGTTCCAAAGGAAGCCAAACTTTACCTTCTCAAAGTCCTTTATTGTGATGGCTAGTAGGGTGGATCACAGATGAGTTGGAGGAGATATGAGCAAAATATATTGCCTGAAATTCTGAGAATTACACACACACACACACACACACACACACACACACACACACACACACGGCAGAACATACATAGTAATATGCCCCAAACCCTGTAATAGGTCTGTGAATGTAAACGTGACTGGTCTGGTGGCCCAGAGGTCTCAGCCAGCAGCAGGTGTTTTCAGTAGAGATAAGGACTCCTAGGATTTTGCTCTTACAACACCCTAAAAAGTGTTTTCTCTTCCCCCTAGCTTCAGAAACAAGCACATAAAGATCCTAACTCAATAGGGTGGAGAGCAGAGGCAATCCCTATGCCCCAAACCTAATCGTGAGGGCGGGACAGCTCCAAGGCAAACACTCACTCTGAAAGAGTTAAGCCAATAATGTTGACTAACCACCTTCTTCAGAAAAGGCAAGCTAGTCACCATGGAGCCAGCAAAGATCCATTCCAGCTCGTGCCATCACTTGGCTCAAATCATGGCTGTACCTTGTTTGAAATCTAAACCATAACGTACCCAAATCCTGAGCGCATGTTTCATCTCTGCTTTGTCTCAGACAATGAACAATGAACATGCTTCTGCCCTGAGTGGCCCCGGATATCAGCAGAGTTGTCTGACATGTCTCACGAGGGCTTACACCCCTTTCTTTTGGCCTAAAGACAGAGAGGAAATGCACTGTCTCCCCTACTGTGCTCAAGGCTGCTGCTTCACTCATCCCCTTCCTTTGATTATAGCGTTGTGGCCCTATACTGCTGAATGCTGGTGACAACAATGGCATCCAAGCTCTCAGGCCTGTCACTCATCCTGTGCAAAGCCTCCTGTGGGTCTCTAATTCCAAAAGCTCACTTAGGCAGACAAGCAAATAGGATCCCCATATTCCAGATGAGTCAGAATATGGCTGCAGCCCCAGGACACCGGCCCGGTTTCCTCTTGCTGTCTAAGTACAGGGACCAACTTCCATATCTGATATAAATTCTTTCAAAGGTCTTGAAAGAGTAATACATTATCCAGTGGTAACTTACCATAATTATCCTAACCTTAAGTTCAACATACTGGTCCCATAAAGCCTCTGCCATGAGCAGATACTCAGGTGACGGGGTTGCTGATCCAATTCTATCCCATTCTTCTGAGAGAATGAGCCAGAGGAGGTTAGCCAGCTCCAAAGTCAGAAGAGAAGGTGCCGTACAATGCCTTCTGCAGAACCAGTATCTCATAGAGTTTGTGCCAAGTGCAAATTCTTTACCTCCCTCCAAACAGTAAAAGTTGGACCTTGTTACCGTGGTATTTATTTTTGTTTGTATTATATTACTTTTTCCTTTATAGACAAGGTCTCTTTATGTAACCAAGGATGGCTTCCAGCTCTAGATCCTTCTGCTGAAATGATACATACGAGAAACTGGCTCAGCTTTCATGGCATTTCTTTAGTCTCTTTAAGGGGTTTGAAGACACCTCAACAAACTGACTGGTCTGGATGATGGCTCAGATGATGACAGAGACAGAACAATTTTCATTTTTTTGCTTTATTTTGTTTGAGTTTTGAGACAGCCCAATCTGGTCTGAAATTTATAATGTAGCCCAGGATGGCTCAGATTCACAGAAATACTTGTGCCTAGGCTTTTCTAATGCTGGGATTACAGGCATGGGCCATCGCAACTGGTTTTGTGTTTTCACTTTCTATAATATGTAGCTAAAGTGAACTTGATTTGTTTCAAAATGGAATTCATTGGCAACTTTAATGAAACTGAAAATAAATAATAAATTAAGAGTGAATTAGGAGTTGAAAGTTCTAAATAAGTTCATTTGGGGCTAAAAATAAAGAAGCTTCTTAATAACGAAGATGCAAGGCTATTAGCTTGGATGGGTGGTTGGTTGGTTGGTAGGCTGTCTGTCTGTCTGTCTGGTTGGTAGATTGGTTGGTTGGCTGGTTGGTTGGTTGGCTGGCTGGCTGGTTGGTTAGTTAGTTAGCTGGCTGGCTGATTGGTTAGATGGTTGGTTGGGTAGTTGGTAGGTTTGTTGGTTGGCTGTTTGGTAGGCTGGTTGGCTGGCTGGTTGGTTGGTTGTTTGGTTGGTTAGTTAGCTGGTTGGTTGGTTAGCTATTTCATTGGTAGTTTGGTTGGGTTTAAGTCTGTGTCCACAGCAGATCTGATCTATGGATCAATATGTTTAACCTCTCCTATTAGTCAGGTGACCAACAGTTGAGAAAATTGTATCATATAAAGACTGGGGGATATCTTAATGCTAACCACTCAGATAGTGTGCACCAGGCTCTGCTTTGGGTCCTCAACACTACAAAATCAAACAAGAAAATATACTTTGCATGCTCTTCACTGCAAGTTTATCCCTTCACACAGCACCTCCAATATTTTAAGCTGTTAATAATGTTCCAAAAATAAACCTTCCATTAGTTCAAGCTCACACCTTTGCAAGAGGAAGAAAGAAAAAAAAACATACTAAATGCATTGCCTACAAGCAGCTAAAAACCCAGGCTGCTGCAAGCTCAGGAAGTCTCTATGGGGAGTCCTTGCAAATGGCAGCCTAAGTCCCATGCAAATCCACTCTGTCAGCTCAGACACAGATGCCAAAAAGAAAAGGCACAATAAATACCGGGTGTGCAGAGAGAAAACAGCAGTGGTGACATGCTGGAAGCCGTGCAAGCTCCTGCATTCTTTCCCTGGCACTTGGACACCACAAAGGCTTTTAAACAACTCTCCTTAAAGGTCCTGGAGACATCACAAAGGCAGTTGCTTTTTATGTATGTTTGTGATGGGCAGGGGGAAAGCTCGATGAAGCAATCCCAGTTTATGTTACCTCTTCCATGTTGGTAGTCAATGACGGAGATCCCGAAAGACAAAAGTAGACATCAGCGCTGCCATCTGGCAGATTGTCTCTCGAAGTCACCCCGGACTTTTGTGAGCCTTAGTTACATTACAGCGCTCTGAACATTGGGCGTAGCTCTCTGAGCCCCACCTTTGAAGTTTATACTCTGGAGAGTGTGGTATGCAGAATCACAGGCTCCATGCAGCTCGAGGCTCTGAGTATGATGCTATAATCCCAAGCTGTGACATCTCCTCTGGCAGTTAACACTCCCCCAACAATGCGGACTCATGTCCTTGGTTAAGACTGGCAGGTGGCCGTCCTATCACTATGTATGGTTGCTGCTTTGCCTCGGGATGCCCCATCCAGCAGGCATACTGATGCCCGCCCCAGGTACAGCCTTCTGTGAGGACATTTCTTGTAGTCTTGTCCCCAGAGAAGAAGTGGAAAGAAATGCTGGCCACACAGTCTGCCCTGGCCCCTCATGAACATCTATTGAAACTGGTGGCTCTAATGCCTGGCATCTGCCAAACTGTCGTTCAAGCCAGGGGGGATTTGGACAGAGACAAGGCACGCATTGTAAAAATGACTCTGTGATCTAGTTTCCTGAGCTTGCCTTGAACTCCTAGGTATGATTAGAGCAGAAAACCTTATTTCCTGCAAAAACGACTTCACATAAATGGGAAAATGCACTGTATAAGGAGCCAGTGAATATTTTCCCTTGATTTGTGCCCGAAACATAAGAGTAGGGGGAAAAATCCCAGCTGTCTACTGCATTGTGTGAACATATACATGCATTTAAATTACTTATATCATTACTTACAGATGTAATTGTGAAATATGTTCTTTTTGCATTCAAAATTAGGGACTGAACAGATGGTGAACGCTCAGTTTAAAGCAATATGTCCATTAAAATAACCCGTACTGTTGGTGTTTAGTGCAACAATAGCAGCAAGTTCATTACAGCGGGGCTGTGCAGGAAGAGCTGGTGCAGGCGGAAGACTGTTGGGAGCTGCTCACCCACCCAGGCAACAGACATTCCCAGAGTGGGACAATTAGCCGCCTCCCCCTGCCCACAGCCAAGGCTCCAGACTTGAACTCCAGTTGCTTTGCTTCTGAGTTTGCTTCCAAATAGTAAAGTCAATAAACAGCTGACATTTACCAATGCTCTGTTCTAGGGCTGGCTTTTCTCTCTTTCTCTCCTCTCCAGATGTGCCGAAATGTGTGCTTCCAGATGCAGCACCTCAGCAGGATCAGGCAGCTCAGTCCTGAGGGATGGTCTGGAATGACAAGGCTGGGTCAGTCACACGGGCTGGTGGCATGATGCACAGAGAACTACTTTCTCTACTCAGGAAGTGAGGCCTCCAACAGGACAGCAGGATGCTCTCTTCACTTGGCTGTGGCTGACCAGATCCTCGTCATCTGTGTTTACTGCCATTCTGGCAGAACGCAGCCTCCCTTTTCTTACCCAGAACCTCTGATGTGAATTTCCTTTTAAAGAAAGGAAAGCAGACACCTATGTCCTGTCCTCTGCACCCTGACCCCCAGTTTCCAATTTGACAATAACCCAGGTGATTAGTATCCTAAAAGCATTCATATACACAGCAGGAGAACATTAAATACGGACTATAAAAATGTCTTTGGTGGTTGGTGTTCGCTGTGTGACAATGAGAACCAGAGTTGGAGCCTTAGGACCCATATTTAAAAAGCCAAGTATGATCATGTGTTTGTAATTCCAGCACCCAGGAGGAAGAGACCTAATGACCATGCAGCCAACCTAGCTTTTGGTGCCCTGTAAGCCAGTGAGAGGCCTTGTCTTAAAAACAAACAAAAAACCCAGATGGCTGGTACTTAAGGAATGATACTTAAGGGATGTGTGTGTGTATGGGAGAGAGACAGAGACAGAGAGACAGAGAAAGAGACAAAGAGGCAGAGAGAGAGAGACAGAGAGACCAAGACAGGGAGAGACAAAGAGAGAGACAGACAGAGAGTGTCAGACTGATGTTTTAAAGAGCCACAGATTAGAAGAAGAGCAAACAAGCTGAGCCATCTCAGATGGCTCCATCTTCAAGACAAGGTGTGTCTGCCTCCTTCCCACAACAGATCGGCATCACTCGTGTCCTATGGGGCTAAGCTGCACTAACATCCACCCTGACTGACCTGAAGGATGTGAAGAGAGGTTTGCAGAAGTGGAGAACCAGGATCAACATCCCTGAGTGTAGAAGGTAGAGCAGAGCTTGGAAAGGTCCCTAGATGAACAATGGTCACAGCAGCCAGCCAGCTGCCTTCTGTGTGTGGAGGATGCTTTTGAAGGAGTCTCACCAGCAATGCAGCAGGAGAAGCACACAGTAAGGTCTGATGAGCTGAAAGTAGAAAGATCAGAACAGAGTCAGGAGGAACAACTGTACCTTAAGAGAGACCCCGTTGTACTTAATCTGCAAATGGGAAGACTCAGAATCTCTCTGCAGGCAGCAAAGTTATGTGAGTAGAGTCTTTGGGTGCTCCACACAACAGCCCTCCTTTCTGCCCTTAGACTCTGCTTCGGAGTGTGACAGAGGGTTAGGCATGTGGGCTGGAGACGGCAGTGTGAAGAGGAAATAGCAAGCAGAAACTGATGCCATGCCCTAGCACCCCGTGGAACCAGACAACTGGATGCTCATGTCTGGTTACCTAAGTCAGAACTCAGTTAGGCAAAGGGTGAGGGTTTCTGAAGGCTTCTGTGGAATGAGTGGCTTCTGAGTTCTCAGCTCCTATAGTGTGGTAGACTAATAAATCTAGTGATGTATATTGCATTGTATCTGTGCACCCGATCAGCTCTTTTTCTCTAGGGAACCCTGACTAGAAGAACCTTAGCCAGTGGCCTCCCTTAGCCCATCCTTGGCCTTGAAAACCACCTAGACTCACACTGTATGCAGCACGGAGCATCTTCCCAGCTGTGCCCAGCCATCCATGCAAATGTCTGTGTGCCCTGCCCTCCCACGATCTCTGAGGTCTCCCATTATTTCCACAGCTTCTCTTTCCTCTGCTTCCCTCTCTCCTGAGTTCTCCCACCCTCACCAGCACTTATACTTTCAAGAGCATACCACCATAAGGTCACACATCCTTCCTGAACCTTTTCTTAACACTCACTACTGCCAGGACAATGACTGTGTTAATGGATCTCATTTGTTATAGCAGAGCCTCAGTAGTCTCCTTTGGTATTTCACAAAGTGGGTACCACCCTAGTGTGGCTAAAGTCCGGGTGTGTTTAGTGCAGTCCAGACAGTCTGAGAATGCTGTCAACCACTCTCTGTTTGGCCAGCATCTACTCAGGCTTGGCTACAAGTCTGAGGGTCTAAGTTCCTGGTAAAACCCTGTGCCCTGGAGGGGTGTCTAGGTTGTCTCCATCTGCCCCTGGCAAGGCTTCCCTCACACAGAGCCTAACACGTAGTAGGTGTCAGGAAGCATTTGGCGAATTCAGTAGTAAGTAAAAGTGGCACAGATGGTCCAGTGTTAAGTACTAGAGGCAAAGGAGAAATAAAAGAAATAAGCTGGTAATTCTAGCCAAGATAAATAAATGAGGGCTAGTCACTTGAGATGGAATAGAAGAAGAGAGGAGACAGCCAGGATGAAGGGTTACAGAGAAAGTGGGTTCATAGAGGGAGTCTCACGGAAGTATCACTCCAGAGGCTGAGCGAGGACCTGGTAGAAATCTGAGGCCCACAAGAAGGCAAGTTTGTCAGGGAAGTCCACAGAGGAGTGCAGTAGGAGGAAGGAATTGCTAAAGAAACGAAAGCAAAGACAATCAGTGACAGGTACTCTGCTCTGTGTGACCCAAATCCAGGTATTGACATGTTGACCTTGAACCTCAGAATTCAAACCTCTTTATGGACAATTCCTTAAAAGAAGAAGAAGAAGAAGGGGGAGGAGGAGGAGGAGGAGGAGAAGGAGGAGGAGGAGGAAGAGAAGAAGAAGAAGAAGAAGAAGAAGAAGAAGAAGAAGAAGAAGAAG
>JADRCD010228268.1:0-12978 GCA_019843815.1 Montemys delectorum | reverse complement strand
AGAAGAAGAAGAAGAAGAAGAAGAAGAAGAAGAAGAAGAAGAAGAAGAAGGTGAGTAAAAATGAACACTCATTGACACATCCCCAAGAAAGCAATCCTGAGACTCAAGCTGGAGGCAAGCAACAGCCATCTACATAGACTTAAGTCAGGCTCAGTGAGAGAGAATTCATGCCCAGTGCTGTAAACTCAGCCACCTTCCAGTGGCTAAAGAGGCCATGGACTCTAGAAGAAAAACTTGCTATTGCCAACTTCCTAAATCAGCACACTTTCTACCTACAATTTAAACAATCATACTTATACCCACAGGTGATCTCTCTCACTCCCTCATCAAAGACACTTGCTTTTGCAGCAGAGACCTTTACAGAAGGACACAACTGGTCACAATGCAGAGCACAGTTGACTATGATGTGCCCATCCCCAGTTGGTGCATCTACAGCACAACCCCCACCTAAGGCTCAGGGAACGCGGTAGAAGAGGAAGTAGGAAGACTGTGAAGAAGGACAGGACCAAAAGATTTGCTCTGTACAGGAAAGGAAAGCGATGCCTGCAAAACCTTAACAATGTGGTCACCTGAACAAGACTAGACATGACATGACAATGCCAGCTGACATGCCAAGGCAGATCAGGGAAACCTCCCAAGGCTCTGCCCCTAGATGAAGAGCTACAGGAAGCTCATGGCAGCTGGAAAAGAGACAGTCAGTCTCCTCTAAGAATCATCTCCCTAATAAGCTATCTGTACTCAGAGCAGTCAACCTGAAATACATGCACATGGCAACAATGCTAGATGGATGCACCAGACTGTTAAATAATAATAAATTATAATTGAATAAGAATTTGAGAGGGAGTACACAGGACATGGGAGGAGTTGGAGAGGGAAAGGAGGTAGAAATGATGTACATACAGTGCTTAGAAATGAAGTTCTCAGAAACATTACTTTGAAATAATCACAAAGGAGGTAAGTTCACTAGGAGAGACCCCTACCCAGTATTACCAATATCCATGTAAGGATAGGGGCTTCAGTAGCTGGAGATGGCTCCATGGTTAAGAACATGAACCTTGGCTTGAGTCCCAGCAGCTACATGGTGGTTCAACTATAAACCCAATTCAAGAGAACGCAATGTCTTCTTCTGGACTCTTCAGGCACCAGGCATAAGCACACCAAATAATTATTTTAATATGAAAGCGAATAGTGGCTGAGGAGATCAGCTCAGAGTAGTGGAGCGCTTGCTGTGTAAACAGGAGAACCGGGGTTCATTCCTCAGCAGCCCGCATAAAACATTGGGGGTGGCTGTGTGTATCCATGATCTCAGCCCTGAGAAAGACAGAGGTAGAATAAACTCCTGCAGGTCTAAGCCAGCCTAGACAAAATGGTGAATTTCTGGTACGTTGAGAGAGCCTATCTCAAGACAACAGAGCAAAGAGATAGAGAAAGACCTTTGATATCCTGCTCTGACCTCTGCAACCATGTGCATGGACACTCGGTCACTGACACACATGCATGCATCTCTCTCTCTCTCTCTCTCTCTCTCTCTCTCTCTCTCTCTCTCACACACACACACACACACACACACACACACACACACACACACACGCATGCAAAAAGAGATTAGTACATGGTTTTGTAGAGACACTGAAAAAGCGGAGCCATCTACCAGCCCGCTAGAGAGGCCAACCCTGTGGATCCCTCAAACTGAACTCTCAGTCTTAGCTGTGATGATGTGTTGTTGTTGTCATTGTTGTTGTTGCTGCTGCTGCTGCTGCTGCTGTTGTGTCACTGAAACTTGTTACACTAGTCCTGAGGAATGGGTTCGTCAGGTGAGGCTAAGAGAGAAAACTGATTCCCCACTGAAATGGAGTCATGACATCAAAGCCAGTGGAGGTGGGAGGGAGTGGGGGTACAAGGTCACTTAAGTGGGAGGCAGGAAGGCAGGGGAATATCACACTCATAAAGCCAGGTGACATCACACTTGCCAGATTAACACTCTTTATAAGGTCATCACTCAACAGGCCAATGAATTCATCTGACATCCCTGTAGTTGCACTATCCAAGGACCAACTCCAAGCTGGAGGACATAGGAAGTCCTTCCAGGTCCCACAGGAGACAAGTTGATAGACAACTGCAGAGCAGAGTCAGTGAGGACCATGAGGAGGATGAGATTGCCTGGCAGTTGGGATAACTGGGAAGTCTGCTCATTGTCTCACTGTGTCTGGAAGATGGGCAGGAATTATGGATGGACAAATCCAGGAACCTTGAGACCAAAAGGGGCCTGAAAGAACAGGAAGATAGTCAAGACTCTGACAGCAAGTGGACACGGATGAGGGCCTGGCCATACAGCACCACCATGAAATCTGCCTGCCCAGAGCTCACACTGAAGCAGGAAGCCTGTCCCATGTGCAGTTATGTCGCATGTGCATATGTCCCATGTGACAAACGCTATGATTAAAAAAAAAAAACTTAGAAAACATACACTTGTCTGTCCACACAATGATCAGAGCTGAACTTAATTTTAAAATCCAAAATATTTGGCAGGTGGCCAAATTTCAGTTCAAAAGTTAGAAATGTAAAATAATGAAATAAATGAGAATGGTGGCAGAGCCCTCCCCTGTTCAGAGGTTTGCGTGGAGGGACTGACAACAAAGGTAGGAAAGGAAACCTGGGAAGAGCAGCTTCCTTGGACATGAGGCTCTTGAGAGGTATTTTATGTAAAATTAATAGGTAATCCTTTGTGATGAGAAAGGAGCCACCATGGAAAGCCTCAAAAATAATAACGGAGAGCAAGCTGCAGAGGAGAGACAATTGAGACGTAAGCATAGTGAGCCTAAATTAGGCCCGCGCTTTTATGTGCAGCTTCTACTAATGGGTGCTTTTTCCTGTATTGCAAACTTGGGAAGATGAGAAAGGATTTCTTTATGCCGGTTTTATGGCATCTGGCAGTGGACCAAGCATTCATTATCAATAACAGCTGAGTTGAGACACAAATATAACAGCTTCCATGTTAAAAATATTATTGAGCAGCACAGACCTGGAGGGAAAATAAGGTGTGTGTTTGTGCATGTGTGCATGTGTGTGTGTGCATACGTGTGTGTATATGTATGTGTTTGTGTATGTGTATTTGTGTGTGTGCATGTGTGTATATGTGTGTTCGCATGTGTATATATGTATATGTGTTTGTGTATTTTTCTATGTGTGTGTTTGTGTATGTGTATGTGTATCTGTGTGTGTTTGTATGAGTGTATCTGTGTGTATGTGTGTATGTGTGTGTGTGTGTGTGTGTGTGTGTGTGTGTACATATATGTTCCCTCCTGTGCTGCTGCGCATGTGTCCCTATATTTGGAGAACAGAGATCAAGCTTGGGTATCAATCCCAGATACTATATTTTGTCTTTATGAGATAGGGTCTTTCACTGGCCTGGAATGCTTCAAATAAACTGGCTGGGCATAGAGCACCAGGAGTCCACCCTGTGTCTGCCTCTCCATCTCTGTGATTACAGACCAACATCACCATGGTAGCTTCTTATGTCAGCTCTGGGGCTCAAACTCAGGTCCTCATGCACAGCAAGCACTTACGGACTGAGCTTTCCTTCCCATGTGCACGTAGGTAGATAAGAGAGTAAAACAAGCCAACAGTTCTCAGGGGCAGACCTACCTACCCACATCTGAGCAAAGGAAACCACAATTGAAAAAAATGCCTCCACAAGACTTGCCTGGAAGCAAACCTGAAAAGTGTTTTCTTAATTAGTGATTGATGTGGAGGCCCAGCCCATGATAGCTGAACAAGGCAGTTAAGTAGCACTCCTCCACAGCCTCTGCCTCAATTCCTGTCTCTAGATTCCTGCCCTGATTTCCTTCTGTGATGGACTGTAGTGTGGAAAAAATGTAAGCTGAAATCAGCCCTTTCCTCCCTAAACTGCTCTGGGTCATGGTCACTAAAATCCCTAACTGATACATGGATGGGTACCTAATTGCTGTGACAGACTTGACCACGTCTTGGAGGAGATTTTAGCAATGTGTGAACCCTGGCCTAAGAAGCTACTGGTGCTCAGAGCTCAGTGGGCCAGAATGCTGAGAGCTGTGCAGATACTGGGGGCCTGACTTTTGAAGTTTCAAAGGGAAGTCTGAGAGTCCTTTAAAATCTTTATCGGGTTGTTATGAATCATGAATCTGGCTTTCATGAATCCACCGTGACTTACAAGAGACCAGAACCACTGAAGTGAAAGCTTTGCTTTCCTGGGACAATTGATGCTACTCAGCTAGAGCTGAGAAATTAGCAGTGACTAAGAAGAGACCAGTAACATTAAGGTAAAATACTCTGGGTCATGTTTTCTTGGGGTAAGCTCACAGACGTTGTGACACAGAGGAAGGCTAAGGCTGTCCCTTGTGCTGGAAGCCAAACTTGGGTGTGTGTAAGAGTTCCCCACACGGTACTGTTTTTAAAGCAATGGATGGGTCATAGAGAGCAACTGAGGCTAGGTACTGTGAGAGGCCAGGAGAGATCATTTGTGAAGAGGAAGCCTCAAGATCAAAGGGGCCATGGAGAAAAGCTGAGGCTTGGCACCAGGTGGCAGAGTTAGAGTTCTTGAAGACAGCACGGGGAAGGCTATTGGTGAAGGCTATTGGTGAAGGTTCAGCACAGTGCCCTGAAAACTCTAGAACTTGAGGAAGGCCAGTATCATTGGATGACCCCCAAGGCCAACAGGTGTGGAGTGGAGCTAGTCTGAGCCCAGGAGATGAGCTGTACATGCTTCAGATGGCAGAGCTAGAGACATCAATCTGTTCAAGGTTCTTTTGAGCCCAGAGGATTGGGAGTGAGTACTCCCAGTGCTTCCTCAACGCCCCTCCCAGTCACTCCCCGTCCTTCCAGTCATCATTTAGAAAACAAACAGGCTTCTAGGGGGTAATACTAATATAAATATAATAAAACAAAACAATTAACATATCATAATTGGATAAAACAAAGAGAAGGGGGAGAAAAAAAAACAAGAGAAGGCACACAAGAAATGGAGATCCATTCATTTACACACTCATGAGTCCCATGAAATCACTAAACTGGAAACTACACTAAATACTGAAAGGATCTGGTGCAGATCCCTGTAGGCTCTGTGCATGTTGCCCCAGTGTCTGAGAGTTCGTACTGATCTGTGATTTCATATTGATCCTATT
The DNA here is from genome assembly GCA_019843815.1 of Montemys delectorum. Taxonomy (NCBI): domain Eukaryota; kingdom Metazoa; phylum Chordata; class Mammalia; order Rodentia; family Muridae; genus Montemys; species Montemys delectorum. Next base: position 7,819 of record JADRCD010228268.1, on the reverse strand, counting down.
GGCCTTGTTTTCTTGGTGTCCTCTACCCTCTCTGGCTCTTACAGCTTTCTGCTTCCTCGTTCCACAGGGTTCCCAGAGCCCTGAGGGGAGGGATTTGATAGAGACATAGAGTTTAGGGGTAAGTAAACTTTATGTATAATGCCTGGCTGTTGGTCTCTGTATTTGATTTGGGGGCATTTTTTAAATTAGTGATTGATGTGGGATGCCGAGTTCATTGTGGATGGTCCTGGAGTGAACAGAGAAACCAGCTGGACAAGCCTTGAGGAGGAAACCGCTAAGCAGCAATCTTCCATGGCCTCTGTATCAAGTCCTACTTCTAGGTCCCTGCCATGAGTTCCTGCTTTGATGGATGATGGACTATGATGTGGAACTGTAAGCTGACATAACCCCTCTCCTTCCCAGAATGCTTTTAATCAGGTATTTATCACAACAATAGAGAGTTTAATTGGAGAGTTAGCCAATGGCTTAGAAATTTCCTGAGCTACAAAGGTACATTCCTACAGAAGATGCTCACAGAGCAATGTCCTGGCCCTGTTTCTGCCCCTGACCTCTAGCTATGTATCTCAAATTGTTGATAAGTACATGTCTTAGACATACATAGCTGTTTAATTCCTCAGCTGGGAAAATAATCCTGCCTATTTTAAGATTAACAATTAAAGTAAAATTGGCACCATCTTTTCCATTTGCCTCCCACAACTACTGAGAAGTTTCCTATGCACTTCCTTCCAGTTCTTTCTGCATGCTTTGATTTTTCATTTCCTTTCTGACACTTAATTAATATCATGCATGTTCTGATGATACATGATAGTCCAACAAGTGAATAAAGATATTCACTAGTTAGGTCAGCATGTTTTGCTAACATTTACTCTGATTCCATTCCTAAAACTCTTACAGTGGGACAAAGGTGTCACCATCAAAGTGGGTGCAGAGATTGATGGGAAGAAATCAGTGTGAGCTTATATGCACAGACATGTAAGCACCACAGAGTTCGTGCTTCTTCCATGCTAACCAGTTAGCTTATTTGACATCCCTGGTACTGTCACTGACTCATCAGGCTTCACAAGACAGAGGCCAAACTGGACCTTCATAAAACTGAGTCACCTGTTAGGTTAGTGTATGGTCAGGCCCCAAGGGGAGAATGTTCACTATCTCATTTCTGGGGATGGGGTTGAGTAGACAGGGCTCCATGTGTGTCAAAAAGGAGGCTGTTTCCTGGAGATCCAACAGGGCTGCTGGGCAGAGTGGTCAGAACAGACAGCATGGTACGGGGTGGAGACAGGGTTATCAGGCGTAGTACAGGCAGCACCCTGTCAGTCACAAACCAGGACCTTCGAGTGGATTGCCGAACAAGAGAGAGCAAGGTATTATGGTCTCCATGGTAACTGTAACTATGTAATTGTGGCTTTTATTTGGTATTGTGCATGTTGTCTAGGTCTTTAAGAAATAATCACTGGCAAAAAGTGTTTTGTCCAGGGCTACAGGTGGTCTGTTCGTGGGCAGGTTCAAAGCACTCTCCCAGGTGGGGCGCTCAGGAGGCCCAGGGAGAAGCCAGGATGCCTTGGTGATGGAACCCATATCTGCAGGCTTGGATTTCTTTATGGTTCTGGTATACCTAGACAACAAGCCCAGAATACAGCATTCTGCCTTCAAGAGTAGGGTGCTGCCCCACTAAGGCCCTGTACCCCCATTACTACTGGGAACTTCATCACCATGATGATGATGGTGACATGGCCTGTCACCTTAATTTCCATTCTTACATACTGAAAAGATGGCTTTTTCCCACATTGGTAAATTTTCATTTTACTTCCTCAGTAAATGTGTCCCACTTTCTATAAAACAGTGAGGTAGTAGCTTTTTTCCCATGCACAGGTATCTGTACATTAAGATGTTAACCCCTTCATTCCATGTGGCTAATGATCTCTTCATCTGTCATTTACTGGATGCTATTACGTACTACTTGAGACACACAGCTTTTCAGTCACAATCACAGACATACGTCAGCTCCTTGTACTCTAGCTCCCACTGACATAGTTAACATACTTTCCTTATATTTCAAAATGTCTTTCTTTAATTTGAACCCACAAAAGAAATACACATACAGAATTACTAGTAAATTTTGCCAAATGCAACTCATGGTCCTTCTGTCTGATGGTAAGCCTCAAGTCTTCCAGATCTCACAGAAACAGGCTTGGGTTTTGATAACTATATTAACTTTATTGAAGCTTACTGTGGATTTTTTGGAATAAAGTTTCCCTCTAAAAGTTAGGTCTTAAATAGCTACTTTTGGTCAACATCACTTGTTAAATACTTCTGTTTTCATTTTTTAAAGTGCATTCTTTATTAGATTGTAAGTCTTCCTTTAAATGTCTCAGGTTTCAGGGCCTTTCGGTGCATCAAGAATGTTGGTATTGTGGCATTAATTTTTGATTTATCAGAGTATTGCAAATAATAGGAATGTCTATCCTGTTTTCTTCTAGCCATCTTTTTGAATTATTTTTATTACATTCTAAAAAGAATCTACTAGAATCTTATATATTACATGCTTTTTCGTTTCACAGCACAAATGCCTTGAAAAGTAGACTTCATAACCTTTTCTTTACAGTTGGAGAAAGTTAAAAGTCATAGCAAGAAAGAAGTCTGTAGAATTACTACAAAATGTTGCCATGGTCCAGAATCTCTACCGAGTTCTATCTGATGGTAACCCCTAAGTCTTCCAGATATCACGGAGACAGGACCGGGTTGTGATAATTATATTTGGTATAAATCCATTTTTCAAATGTTTGCTCAAATGAGAAAGGAAAGGAAAGAAGGAGGCTTCAGATGTGCCCGTCTACCCTCCGAGTCCACACTGCTGTCTCGGAGCCAGGTCGGGACCCTCACCCTGTCCTGCAGATTACTCTAGAAATGGCATGGCTACCAAACCACTCTGTCCTCAGCTTCTCTTATCTATTTCCACATGGCCTGTGTGTGTGTGTGTGTGTGTGTGTGTGTGTGTGTGTGTGTGTGTGAATGCCATGTGTATGTGACAGTGTGTATCTGTGTGTGTGTCTATGTAAATGCCATGTGTGGTGGTGTATATCTGTGGTGTGAGTGTGTATGTGTATATGTGTATATGTGTATATAGTGTGTATAGTGTGTGTATGAATGCTATAGGTGTGGGGGTGTGTATGTGTGTGTTGTCTGTGTGTGTATATGTGAATGCCATGTGTATATGACAGTGTGTATCTGTGTGTGTCTATGTGTGTGTGTAAATGCCATGTGTGGTGGTGTATATCTATGGTGTGTGTGTGTGTGTGTGTGTGTGTGTGTGTGTGTGTGTGTGTGTGAATGCCAATGCCATGTGTGTGGGGGTGCACCCCAAGAAAAGGAATTCAGAATCTCTAGGTTGGAGCTGGAAGTATAGTTACAGACTATGAGCATACCAACATAAATGTTAGGAGCTGAACTCAGGCCTGCTAGAAGAGCCCCAAATGCTCTTAACCACTGAGACACCTCTCCAGCACTTTCAGATAGTCTCTGTATAAAGGAACTCAGCATACACACTGAAAGTTTTCTAAACATGGAAGAGGAGAGAGATTGCTGCAAATTCATGGGTAACACAGTTGTGGGCCACACAAAGAGCTCCTTATGTGTCCTGAAATAATGACTATCTTACTTAGAGACAGGGCCTTGTGTGTCTTAGACGTAATGTTTTTGTAGATAAAGTGATATCCCAGAGGTTTCTATAGTTTTTTAAAATTTATTTCATTTGAAATTTTCAAAGAAAAATATAGTTTTGAGCTGGTTGAAACAAGATATATATGAACACGCTATATATATATATGTGTGTGTGTGTGTGTGTGTGTGTGTATAGGCTAGAGTTGTGGTAAGAAATATATTTGGTCACTGTGAGCCAGGAATGCCGAACCGTCAGCCCAACTCGTCATCAGAAAGGTGAGTGCTCATAGAGGAGCCACAACTATTCATTCAGAGCGTAGCTGCTGTGGACTAAATGAGGGATCGTCCCCACAACTACTCATTCAGAGCGTAGCTGCTGTGGACTAAATGAGGGAACGTCCCCACAGGCTCATTCTTGAACACTTGATGCCATGCGGGCAGTTCTGTCTTAGAAGGTGATGGAACATTTAGGATGTAGAGACTCAAAGAGGGAAGTGAGCCACTGAGCTAGGACACTGAGCCTTATAACCCATTCCTTACTGCTCAATGGAGATGCGAAGAGAGGAGGAGCCCTGGGCACCTAGTGGACTTTACCTCCTGCCACCTGCCTGCCACCACGCCTTCCCCGCCAAGACAGACTTCATCCTCTCAAACTGTGAACCAAAACAATTATCCCCACTTATGTAGCTCTGGGTTGGGTGTTGGGTCACAGCTATGAGGAAGATACTTAAGGTACCAGCCAAATGTGGAGTTTATTGTGTTAGTATTCCTTTCAAGATTCCCAGTGTGGTGTGGCTGTAATCTTATTAATAGAAAAGTATGCCTGTAGACTTTCCTCTCCTCAGTGCTGCTGCCCCCACAGATGTAAATGAAGTCCCTTTGGCTGGGGACTCTGCATATGTGCATCTTCTCATGTGGACCACGCTGTCACTCACCCAGTCTACAAACCTAGCAACTGCAGCCCTAGGTCATCTTTCTGCCACGTGCGCCTGAGGGATTGGGTTTTTGTTTTTGTTTTTTGTTTTTTGTTTTTTCCTTTGAAGGAGCAGCTATTTTATTCCCAAGTAACCAAAACACACTTAAAGTATCTAAGAAAAAAACCTGAAGCCTTTTCTCTCAAACCTTCAAATGCTTTCAATTAAAACACATTTCCAGACAGAGAGGAAAATTGCCAGTGCCTGGATGTGTGCGGTAATTGTGTTCATTTTGAAATGTGATTGATATTAGGTGTTGTGGCAGATTGTGAGATAATATTCATCTCTCCTGTAAAACATATATTCCCACAAGATGTATAGAAAGTTCTAGATGTTTGGGCTAGACTGTAGCACCTTCCAAGTCCCTCAGACGTCTCCCACTGGGGCTTTTGAGTAGATTTTGAAAATAAGTATTGGTCTTCCTCCTGTTTGAAGATGCCCATGTAATAATTCTGGAGAGCTGAAACCCAATGATCTATTTCATGGCAATGGGCAGAATATGCATCCTCAGGACCAACTTCCTGGGTTGGAAACTGTCTTTTAAAAATAAAATGAATAACGTTCCTACATTCCCCTACTTGCCTGCTGTAATATCTAAGTAAGATTACCAAGATGGGACTTGCAGTGCTCCAAAAATAGCCACTTCATTTTTTTTTTTTTTTTAGGAACACAGAAAATCTGGAATACATTCTGAAGTGCTAAGTGTTGTTCTGAATGGTCATCTTTCAAGAGAGCATACACAGGAAATGGGTCTGTTCATACATCTCCATGGAGACTGTGGGGTTGGCAAGAATACAAATCTCCCATGTGCCCTCTCCCCTATAGTATTAGCTTATCAGGGTCCTGGAAAGGGACAAATGGTGGCTGTGGATCAGGTCTGTGCATATGACAAGGAATGGGCAGTGAGCGTCCTGTCACCTCCTGCTCTTCATCGTGGCTTAGTTGGTCCTGCCTCAGGAATAATGCCTTTATCTGTACCCATAATGCCTGGGACTGGACCTGTCAAGGCTAGTCTTCTCTCATAGCCATATCCAGGTGACTATGACAAAAGGAAGTGTCATAGCTTTCCCGTGTGTGTGTGTGTGTGTGTGTGTGTGTGTGTGTGTGTCTGCTACTGAGACCATTGAGCACATGTACCACATTTTCAATCATGATAGAAATGTCAAAGGCCAGTGGTAGGTCACTAGTAATAAGCTGTGACCTTGAAAGTCAAGTGCTACTACTCTGTTATGGCCATAAGAAAGTTTTCACCATTAACTCCTTAGAAACATTGTATTTTCTGCTGGGAAAATAGACACCTAAATATAATTTTTATATAATCATCTTTCCACCTTGTACTTTTACACATCCCAAAACACACCTATGTTTCTTCCTGAGGTTGTTTGCCCTTAAAACACTTGTTATTTAACTCACCATGTGTTCTGGGGGTGGGGGGTAGTGAAGACACCTGTTCACTGGCCCGGTGTCCTGAGCCTCTCTTCCTCAGAGACAGAACTCGTTCACGTTATCCAGCTGTGTGAGAGCCCATTCCACCATCTTCTTCACAGTCATACAGAGCCAATGGGGTGTAAGTAAATACAATGCATGAGCATCCACAAAGCAGAACACCACTGTCCTCCTCTTCATCCGTGCCTATAACTGGAGTGGAGATGTGATGGCTCGAGCTAGCTCAGCCCTCCCAGAGAGCTTCAGGATAAAGATGGTGTGTGACTGGATAGTCAGAAACTGCCAGGTCTCTAGCACAGTGGTCGCTCTGTTTGAACCAGCTCTGATTGCTCTGGGTGGAAGTGAATTTCTGCCTACTGAGGCCGCTTCTTATCCTTGAACTTTAGCCTGTCTAACTCTAGCCCTGCAGAGTACAGTCATCTGCACCATCCTAACACTGCCTGCCTCTCACAACATCACCATGCTGCCCTCCCCTCCCCCTCCCTTCCATCACCACATTGCCTTCCCCTCCCTTGCCCTCCCCCCTTCACCATCACCATACTGCCCTCCCTTCACATCCTATCAAACTCATCAGTCCTCTGGCTTTCTTTAAACAACAAGGAATCATTGAGAGCACAAAGGGTGCCCCCCATCCCCTGCTACTTCCCAGTGTTCACCACTGCCCTTAGAACAAAATCCAAACTTCTTGTGATGGCCATCAATCGCCTCAGACCCCAGACCTGACAGGACCTCTCTTCTTAACAACGAGTACCTTTCAGGCTCTACTGCTGGCTCCACCCTGCCTTTGTGCTGTCTGCTCATGTATTTATGCACTCCCTTCCCAGACCATGAGGAAACCAATTGTCCTGTCCTAGCAGCACAGCTTTTGGTGGTATGCTGACTTATACAAGCCCCTCCCCTAGTTGCTAGTCTTCCTCTCAGTTGCACGCACTGGATGCCATTTCATTATCCTTCAGCACAACACAGCCTGGAGTTTTGTCTTCATTTCTTGGAGGACACCCAGTGAGAAGGCGTGTGCTGTCCGTTAGGATTAGACGTATGTTCTAAACACCTAGAAAGCATGTGGCCTTGGCAGGCATTTGATACCCACAGTTTTTAAATAAAGCAATGATTCTTTGTACTGATACAAGAGGGTGGGAAAGAGGTCTATCCCAGTCCCAAAGTAAAAAGGCTCCCCCTTTGGAACTTGTTAAATAATCTGGGGTTCAGATGACGCGTCTCCCTGTAGCAGAGCGTGGAGAAGACAGCTCAGCTGCTAAAGAGCTGCACTTTGCGTGCAGGCAAGAGGATCTCACTTTGATCTCCAGAGCCCTTGTAAAAACTCATGGTGGCCTGTGCTTACATCACAGTGCTAGGAAGAGGGGGACAGGTGGATCCCCCACAGCTTCCTGGCCAGTCTACCGAGTGAGCTCTGGCCCAGTTAAAGATCATGTCTCAAAAAACAAAACAATGTGCTGGAGGGATGGTTAAGAACACTGACTGCTCTTGCAGAAGACCTGGGTTTGGGAACAAGCACCCACATGATGGCTCCCAGCTTACTGTCTGTTTAGTTCCAGGGGATCTGGTATGTGCTCTGATCTGCACTGGTACCATACACATATGTGCACAGACATACACTAGGCACGCACACACACATACATATATACTAAGTCAAATAAGTGTCTTTTAAAGGGGAAGGGAATACTTCCAAGCCTCCACATGCCTTTGTAGATACAGGTACCTAACACGCACACACACACACA
>JADRCD010228267.1:0-33566 GCA_019843815.1 Montemys delectorum | reverse complement strand
CAATTTCTGCGAGTTGTCCTCTGACTTCCACACGTGTGTCATGGTATGCATATGCATATGCACTCATCCCACAAAACAGTAATAAAACAAAACAAAACAAAAAAAGCCGGGCGGTGGTGGCGCACACCTTTCATCCCAGCACTTGGGAGGCAGAGGTAGGCAGATTTCTGAGTTCGAGGCCAACCTGGTCTACAGAGTGAGCTCCAGGACAGCCAGGGCCACACAGAGAAACCCTGTCTCAAATAAAAACAAAAACAAAAACAAAAACAAAAACAAAACAAAACAACAACAAAAAAACACAACAACAACAACAACAAAAAGACTCAGGCTAAGAAGAGCACAGAACACGAGTTACTCTAAGGCCTCAGGTTTGTGACTTCCCTGGGAATCATAAGTAAAGAGTCATTAGACTATATAGAAATCAAAAGTAGAAGCTGAGGTCAACTGCAAGGTCAAACTGTCAGAAAAATCTAGAAATTGCCAAGTTTTACCATGCATCGGAATCCCACTGGAAACTTACCACCCCCACCACCGCCAACAGGCCCACCCCCGGACTTTCAGTTTCAACAAATATGAAGTGGGGTTGCACATCAACACTCCAGGGGCTGCAACTGTGACTGGAGGGCCACATAAGGAGACCCACTGGCCACCTGGTGGGCTTACCTAAATATTCAGCTCCTGTCCATCAAATAAATATAAGATTTTCATATAATTGAGCTAATTTCTTTATGGTGCTGGAACTCAACCCCAGAGACTTATATATAAGTGAAAAATATTCTTCCACTGAACTACACCCCAAACAATCCCAAGTAAACTTAAAGTTCAAGGTTCACTTGCATCCCCACTCTTTGAACATACTTTATACTTGGTCTAAACTGAGGTCGTGCACGCCCAGAAATTTCCCTGAGCTTTATCATGATTCCTGGAGGGAGCCTAATCCGAGGCAGGTCAAAGTAGTTCCCAACAGGAGGCACAAGGACATCCGCAGGGTAGGTGAATTCTCTGTCTTCCTCTATGGTCAGCGGCAGTGGAGAGGGACTCGGAGTAAGGGCAGGGGAGATAACGCCGTTGGCCTCCACCTGCCACTGGCACCTAGGGAGACACAGAGAAAGGAGGCTTTTCACTCCCCTATAACTAAGACTCCTGGAAAGCCACTTGAATGGCTGCAGCTACATGAGACACACGGAAGCTCACGTGGTGTATCCAGTATGTGTTCAGCAAACCTAGAGAAACTAAGCTGAATACTGTATGGAAGAATCTTGGGAATCTACGTCCTTTCCAACGTGACTAGGAAACCCTGAAGCATCACATGGTCACTACCCCCATCCCAAATGTCTGACTGTTCACCACATATCTACCCTCCCTTGGGGGATCCTTCAATTGTTTAGACTGGAGTTTAGACTGGAGGAAAACGTATGCAGTTCCAAGATGATGAAGAAAGGCAGCAAGGCTGAGAAGACGGGGTGCCATTTCAATGCCATTCCTAAGACACTGAGATACCAACTAGAGGGCTTGGTAACAGCACAGTTCTCTGGGGGAATGTGCTGAGTGCAGCTTTGCACACGAAGTCTACTTCTGTTTGTAGGCAGAACTAGCTCCATGCAGACCTTGTTACCTTTGCAGAAGTTTGGATCGCAGCAGGTCCTGACAAGCTTCCTCTTCTTTGGTAATTTCTGGTCCGTTATATAGGATTCTTAACATGGAACAAGCTAACACAGACAGACCTAAAGCCAGGTCTACCAAGAAGGGCAAGCCTCCTGAAACATCCTCCGAGGACTCCTAAAGGCAGACAGGGTAAACCACAGGCACGAGTCAGTAGAGTCCGGCAGAGCACTGTAGGCTGAGCTGCACCACACTGGGCCATCCCCACCGGGTCTCCTAGAGCAGCACCAAGTGCAGCCGCTATGGGAATCAGGAATAGAGGGTGGCACTGGGACCACAGAAGGAGGTTACAACACACTTCTGGGGAGTGAACAGCTGCTCAGACTTCATACCAGGAAAAGCAACAATCACGTGCAGGAAGCTAGGCTGCTCGCTCGCTCTCAGCTATGTCTAGTCAAACGCAGACCTCAATTCCATCAATGATTGCACTCAAGATACCCACGTGACTTCTGGGTAGCAGCCATTTTGCTTGATAAACAGAGGACAAACAGAGACCCCTGCCTGCTTCACAGGATGCACATGCTAGCCTACAGCTCTGCCCCAGAGGTTCTATGGTGGGTCAAGGCCAGGCAACCTCCAAGTCTACAGTACAACCCAAGGGGAATTCAAGTCCTAACCCGGTATCTATATGCTTATGTCAACTGAGCGTCCCAGCTGCCTCTGCCCTGAGCAAACAGGCCGCAGAGTCCTGGCCGCAGCAGCTCTTGTGCTGTTGGACTGATTTTAGGTTCCAGCTCTTGTCATTCCATAAACTGTCCACTCGCTCCTGCTCGGCCCGTACTTGTTGCTGAGATACATGAAGGAGTGGCTCATATTCTGCCTGGCTTCCAAGGCAAATATGACCTTTGTCAGCAAGGCACACAGGAGAGTTCGCTCTGCCCACAGCAGTGTTAGGGTCAGTACCTGAGCGCGGACTGTGCAAGCAAAACCCCACATGGCTTTGTCAGGAGTGTTGTGTTCCCGGCCACTTCTCATTTCAAAGGAGAAGGTGACTGTATCGCCTTCAACCTTAAGATTTAAGGGGGAGGAGGAAATGAACTTTAAAAAAAAAAGTCAAACAATTTCCAAGACAGCAATATATTTCAGAGATTGACTGATTGATTGCCTTATTTATTTGTATTTTGTTTTTTGAGATAAGGTCTTGACCTGATTTCATGGCCGTCCTGTACCTGCTTCTACAGTAGTGGATTACAAGAGTTTACAATCAAACCTCTGCCTTAGAGATTTAGTATTTCTGTTGTGTTTGTTTTTGAGATAAGGTCTCTAAACAGCCCTGGCTGTCAGAGAACTCACAGAGGCCCGTCTGCACTCTGCTCTGTTCCCTCCCTCATCTCTCCCCAACCCACTGTGTCAATGAAGAGGCGAAGAGCAGCAGATCTGGATTTAGCTCAGGCAGACATCACAGGCAGACTGCTGTCACTGGCCAATTAAAGTAGGTGCATTGTATGTGCAAAATACAGGTTCAGGAAACACACTGAGCATATTTGGGGTTAGCAGGCTTCTGACCCCTGTTTGCACTCTGAGTACATACTTGTGAGAAGCTCAAAGGTCCAGAATATAAAGCATGACCCCTCCCAGTCATGTCAGTTTGAGACCTGGTTGTTATTTTTTCTTCAAAGGCCAAAGTCATTTTAAAACATTAACTCAAAACGTTTAAACCGCAGTGTTCTATGGTCAATATCCAGAAAAGAACCCTGGGAAAACTAGCAGCCCCACCCCCCAGGAAAGAAACAGTTCTGACAAGCAGTGACCATGAAGAACCCTGTGGATGGATTCAAGCTCGCGTGTGGACAGGGATCTGATGTCCTGCAAGCCAGAGCAGGGCACTTCTACATAGAAGTGAGGAGCTGACAGCTGTGACAACGCGGCCCTCACCAACTCAAGGCCCACTGCAAATGCTTTCTGGGGTTGCACTTAGTCCTCAGGCCCATAAAGAACCTACGGTCACCTTTCTTTCTAGAAACAAGTTGTGACTTGATCTCATACCTTCACCAAGTCCTTCGGCCAACCCGTTCCTAAGACACTGCGGCTGCCGTACCCCAGAGTGTTGCCTCCGTACTCAGCAACCTTCCTACTGTTGGTGTTAGGCCCCGCGTATATCACCAACTTCAAAACAGAAAATAGACCGTTAGACTGTAAAAGAAAAACAAAAACAACATCTACAAATAAAGAGGCTGCAAAAAAACATTTGTAAAAAAAATACAGTTATAGCCAGACCCTGGTATCATTCACTATAATGTAACAGACGTCATATCTAAAGTCTAGCTGGTAGAAGTCTGAAGACTAGCAGCTATTAGCATTTATAAGGCCGTGGATGAAAAATAATGATTGAACTTATTATTCACAGGCACATTTCTCCTATTTTCAAATCTCGGTTGGCACAGGGACACGAAAGTCTAACTAATCACACTGACGACTGTGTATGTACTTCTCAGATTGCTATTTTCATCCTAGTTATCAGAACTCATTAACAACAGATGCAGTTTGGCCCCTTAAGTTCTCCCCAAAATTAATGTAGTGAGCTAATACAGGCAGGTTCTAATACCTAATATAAAACAAAAGCATCAAAAAATGAATAAATAAGGATTTAAAAATGCAACAAAGTGAAAACAAGCCATATATACTTAAAACATTGCTTAATGGCATAAAGAAATGACACATGTATAGGTGTCAAATATAGGTCAGGAAGGTGGTTGCTGCTTGAAGGGACAATTTTCATCTGTCACTACGATTCTCCTGTCTCAGTTATATCTAATTGGCTTATTATTAAAGTTGTGCTTGCATGGTATATGTGCATGGGGGGATTGTGTGCCACGGCCCATGTAGGAAGGCCAGAGGACAACTTTGTCAAATTAGCTGTCTCTTCCCCCTTTCATGGGCTTTGGGGGATGAATGTGAGGCCATTAGGCTTGTGCTGTAAGAGCCTTGCCTACTGAGCCATCTGGCCCTCACTGACTGCTTCTATCATAGAAGAGAGTGGTAGCTCCCTTGGCACTCAAGGATGTCTGGAGGAAACAGTGCTCTCTCTGGGTAACTAGCCAGCCTGAGGGTACAGTACATTGATGCCCCCGGCAGCGAAGTCAGGATGTGAAAGCCACATCTTTAACTCTGGAAGCTTGTCAGCTTGTGAGCTCTTTCCTTTCAGACCTCTTGCTGATACCAGCCAGGGACCATGAGGAAAGTAAATATATTTTTGTCTATGTGGGAAGCCTCCTTGTAATGCATGCAGCAGGTACAACTTAGTACATACCACAAGAGGCAAATTGTCACTTTTTAAAGGAAAACCAAAGTGATACCAACTAAAGGGGTAATGTCTGCCTGCACATGAGGCACTGCAGACACTCTGCCTAAATGGAGGAGGTAAGGAGAGACAGAGCCAGACTCCATGAAGCATCTTAGCTGCAGGCTAAGATGAGATTTCAGGACACATTTTCAACTCCTCCATACATCTGAGATGCTTGACTCTCCTAAAATCTAACGGGGAGGAAGATTTAACATCTGGTTGTATGTCTCACCATCTCAAGGCAGGTATGGCTAAGTAACCTTTAACCTAAAAGACTCCCTTGATGAGATTAAGACATATGTTATAGAGCGGGGCCAGAGCGAGCAGGGCCAGAGCAAAGGACCTGAGTTCCAGCAGCCACATGATAGCTCACGGCCATCTGTATAGCTACAGTGTACTCATATACATAAAATAAATAAATAAATCTTAAAAAAAAAAAAGACATTTGCCTTTACTCTGTTCACTGTGAGCAGAGATGACATGTGGCTGACCAGCAATGGAAGACAGCATATGCAGCGCTAGTCTGTGTGTTCTTTCATCAGCCTTTCCTCAGGGCTCCAACTCAACAGCAACAGAATACCCTGCCTTTTCTGAATGGTCATTAAGCCACCAGTTGGAAACTGTTTTTCCTCAAAATCTATGTACATGCCTGAGATAATGGCAAAGAAGAAAAAGCTGAACCCTTCTTTTTTTTTTTTTTTTTTCGAGACAGGGTTTCTCTGTGTAGCCCTGGCTGTCCTGGAACTCACTCTGTAGACCAGGCTGGCCTTGAACTCAGAAATCCACCTGCCTCTGCCTCCCAAGTGCTGGGATTAAAGGCATGTGCCACCACTGCCCAACTCTTTCTTTCTTTTTCTTTTTTTAAAGATTTATTTTTTATTTATTATATATAAGTACACTGTAGCTATCTTCAGATACACCAGAAGAGGGCATCAGATCTCAATACAGATGGTTGTGAGCCACCATGTGGTTGCTGGGATTTGATCTCAGGACCTCTGGAAGAGCAGTCAGTGCTCTTAACCACTGAGCCATCTCTCCGGCCCCTAAACCTTTCTAAAAGCCACCTTCTTCTGGAGGACACATGAGGAGCCTCCAGAAGACAGCAGTGAGACCATTCCAGATCAACAGCCATTACACACCTACACGACTCTCAAGAGGGAAGGCAGAAGACAGCAGAGCCACAGGAAGTCCTCTGTCCAAGATCTAAGCTCATGGATACTTAGAGTGACACTGTCTACACGCCTACAGCACTGCCATCAGACACAGAGGTGAGGCTCTTCAACTTCCTCAGTCAACACTCCCCAAAGCACTATCTAAGAGGGCCCCAAGGCAGAAATTAGTGGGAAACAGAGACCAACGCAAAAGCAACTAAGTAGCAGCTAACTGGAGGCAGCAGTGACAACTGGCTCCTGCTTACCTTGTCGTAGTCGTACTGTGACGAGCATCTGCTGTCAAACCGTAGATACAGGCAGCGAGCTCCTGGGATATGAACAGTCTCTTTAAACTTATAGTTATCTCTGACAGGGTGTACTGTTTCCACGGTCTTCCCAGCAGCCCATGGGGCAGGGATCTTTAAGCCAGTGAGAAAGCCTGGCTCTTCCTTTTCTTCTAGCATTCTAAAAACCAGAGAAAGAGAAAGCAGTGCAGCTTAAGAAGAAAAACAAAAAAAGAAACAAACCTGAAATGCAGAACACAAGTTAAGAAACCATTCTTCCAGTCGGGCGGTGGTGGCGCACGCCTTTAGTCCCAGCACTTGGGAGGCAGAGGCAGGTGGATTTCTGAGTTGGAGGCCAGCCTGGTGTACAGAGTGAGCGCCATCTTCAGTTCCCTACCCACACAGCATGACACTACTCTACTATGTAAGCACTGAGAAGCATTAGGAAATGCTCTATGTTCACGCTTCATTTTCCTGTTAGTAGGCATCGCATCACTTCTCACGCACAAGGGTAGAGCGCCGCCACACAAGCACTTCCTACTCCCTCAATGGGATGAGCAACAACAGCCAGGAGAAGGGCTCACTAACACCCATCACAAGTTACGAGGGCGGGGCTTCAGGTGGGGCTGCTTTCCCCAAGTTTCCAGTTCCTTCCAGAGTCGTTTCGCTCAGGACAGGTGATGTGAAACCCCTTCTCCATTCTCAGTGAGCTTACAAGAACTCCAGAGCCTGAGGCTGTAGAACACAAACTTAAAATCTGGACTTGGCTGTATGAGGTCACTTCCTTTGCTTCTGCTTTGGTACAGAGCAGTCCTGATTTCAGTGACTCACTAATAAGTAAAAAGATAGGCCCAGCACTGGGGAGGCATATGCTGGAGGCTCAGGGTTCAAGAACAGCCTGAGCTACCCAATGAGCTTATACACAGGAAGCTTCTGTCTGCCCTGTAGCTCCAGCTCTATGAGAGGATGGAGTGAGAGAATCCCTTGATGCCCCATCACCTTAAAAACAAGGAAGCCAGGCCAGGTGTGGTTGTGCACACTATTAAACCCAGCACTCAGAAGTCAGAGGCAGGCCGGCCTCTGTGAGTCTGATACCAACCTGTCTACATAGACTGTATCTATGCAGACTATACAGTGAGAGCCTGTCTGAAAACAAAACAACTCACAGCTACAATGGGAACCACAAATACATCCCCCCAGAAGAACAAAGTTAATCCACCAAACTCAATTTTTCTTGTATGCCCACTATAATAAGAGTTTCAAGTCAATTTTGAGCAGGTCCCTTTGATTAAAGGGGAATACAGTCCCTATAAATTTAAAATAATCTTGTAGCTGGTTGTGAAATTCTGGCCCTGAGGTATTTTCTTTTCCAGTTAGCTAACCCTAGTTAAAAGTTGCTGTCATAAAAGGAGTACAAGGCTCTCACCGCATGCACAAGTTACCTCTCATCAGGGAAAAGCCTGCACTTCTGGTCTGAGGTGCCACACGGGGAACAGCTCACTTCGGCAAACACTGGACACTGGGTTTTAAGCAGCAAGGCCGTCTAAAACATAAACCACCTGTGTGTCTTTTTTTGTTTGTTTGGTTAATTTTTTGTCTTAATTCTTGTGATTTTTTAATTGATTATTTTATTTATTTACATTTCAAATGTTGTCCCCCCTTCCCGGTCTCTCCTCCACAGACCTCTCAACCCACCCCCCTCCCCTTTGCCTCTAAGGGGGTGCTCCCCCACCCATTCTTCTCCCACTTCACCCTTTCTAGCATCCCCCTATGCTGGGGCATCAAGCCTCCACAGGACCAAGCACCTCCCCTCCCACTGATGCCAGATAAGGCCGCCCTCTGCTACAAATGCAGCTGAAGCCATGGACCCATCCACACTCTGCTAGCACCTGACCAATACAGATGCAGATATTCACTGCCAACCATTGGGGACCGGGGACCCCAATGGAAGAGTTGGGGGAAGGACTGAAGGAGCTGAAGGGGACTGCAACCCCATAGGAAGAACAATATCAACAAAGCAGACCCCAGAGCTTCTCAGGGACTAAAAATCTGTGTGTCTTACCCCGGTAGCTCCCAGAATGAACTTGCAAGCCACACTGCACCCTCACAGTCCTTGCTGCCATCCTTTTCTCAGAATGCCCACTAGTGAGGCCACCCCCTTTCCCCTCCTGCACTTTACTCTCAGCTGGCAAGAGCTTAGGACACTGGATGTACAGTAGGCTGTCAGTCTGACACTAGCACTCTCACAGCTGGTCAGCCAACACTTGCCAGACCACAGCCACTCATTAAGTCACACATACAACTAAAAGCTAGTCCCTAAACTTACAACTTTATATTTTAGGCTTGAGGTTTTCTTGGTTCTTGTAAAGGATTGGCTGTGTTTATAGTGCCCCCTGTGGCAGTGAGCTGAGAGCTGGTCAGTGGAATAAGGGACCCACCTGGCTGGTGTATAGCACCAGTTGCACAAGCTGAGGCATCAGGGCGTCGGCCATGGTCAGGGTCTGTAGATTGGGGTGCATCAGGGAGGTCAGCAATACTGGGAGAAGGTGACCAAGCATAGTAGCCTTGGTAACTTGCTCCAAGCCTTTTAACCTAAAGGTTCAGGAAAGCACACATTCTAAGCAAAGTCATGCATGAAGAGCAACCACTTCATCTGTGCTTGGCGCATCCTCTTAAACATTCTCTCTTTAAACTAGTTGGTTCTATCAAAACCTCAGCACTGAGGGAGAGGAGAAGGAACCCAGAGCATGCATCTCCACGTCCTGAAATGCTGCGGCTTCCCTAAGAGGTCAGTGCCCTTCCAGCACTTGGGGCTCTGGGCTGACGCCTCTGTCCTGTGCTGAGTCTAAAAGGAGGGTGAAGGGCTACAAAGTGGATATGCCAGCTCATCATGAGACCTCGACTCCTCAATAGCAACTGAGGCTCACGTGCATCATAGAAACAGGCAGATTTATTTAAAAAAAAATTTTTTTTGTTTTGTTTTTTCAAGACAGGGTTTCTCTGTGTAGCCCTGGCTGTCCTGGAGCTCACTCTGTAGACCAGGCTGGCCTCGAACTCAGAAATCCACCTGCCTCTGCCTCCCAAGTGCTGGGATTAAAGGCGTGCACCACCACCAAAATAATTTTTATGGTGGTAAAATATGTCTAACATATAATTTATTATCCTAGCCACTTTGAAGCATAAATCTCAGGATTAGAATAATGTACAACCACTATTACTGTCCATGTTTCTAACTCTACTTATCCTGTAAAACCCAAATTCTGCACCTGTTTGGTAATACCTCCCTCCTCTGGCCTCTGCACCTACCACTCAACTTTCTTTGTGTGTGAATCTGATTACTAAACAGGCATACTTTAAATAGTGTTCTCTCACAAGGAAGCAAGCAAGTAAGCATGCATGCATTTGTTCTTTCTGCTCTTTACTGAGGAAAAGATGTGATTAGCTGTTTGTGACCTCTGCCTTGGCTTCCATACAATGACAAACTGTAAGCTGAAATTACATAATGAAATAAACCTCTCCTAAGTTGGAAAAAAAAAATAGTGTTCTCAGCCCAATTCCCATCTACCATCTACAAACAGGCAACAACTGAGACAGAAGACAGACACACTGAGGCAAAGACTAGAGCAGGTTCACATGAGGTCATATCTCAGTGTCCAAATTATAAAAATCTAGTGTGTAACATCTTGAAAAGCAAGCATGGCAGAGGAAGAGCTGCTACTGTGGAAGAGCCTCACTCTCTACACGTCCCAAGTCTGGAAGGCCAACGTGAGTCGATGCAGATGCACTGTCAGTGCCCGCCTCTGTGTAGCACTAAGTCACTTCCTCCCCAAAGGAACTCGGCACAGCACTAAGGCAAATGTGAGCTGGGAGTGATGGCGCACACCTTTAATCCCACGATGGACATGGGAGGCAAAGGCAGGTGGATTTCTGTGAGTTCAAGTCTGGTCTATATAATGAGTCCCAGGACAGCTAGCACTAATATAGAGAGACCCTGTCTCAAAAATGAATGAATGAATACATGAAATAAGAGACAGAGAGGAAGGAAGGAAAGAAGCAAAAAAGGAATGAAGAAATCAAAATAAAAGGAAAAAGAAAAAGAAAAAGGAAAGGAAAGGAAACAACCATGCTAGAAGCCCGGCTGCGCAGCAGAACTTTGCTCACTAGGTCTCATCTAAAAGCACAGTAAAGTAGGCCACTGCCCTTGGCTATAATACCACCTCAGCCCCTTCTTGTAAACGTGCCTGCACACTAAACAGTTACCTGGAGGTCCATTCTAAGGGTCTCACAAGCCACGCTGGCAGTCCCCGTGCTCACCTCTGCTCTCGGTCAGGTATGTCACTGTTTATGAGGGCAGTAGTGACCTGCTGCAGCATTTCCAGTACCTCATCACATCCAGTCAGGATCTGAGTGGCAAGAGCCAAAATACTGGTCTTTAACTCCTAGGCAGAAGAGACCATAAGATTAGTTTTCAGCCTTGTGATGAATAATGCACACTCACATAGACAACATGACAGGACACGTATATTTAATGACACATTTCCAGATGAAGTGATGTGGCCAGGAGAAACTCAGTGCAGTGAGCTCCTCTTGGGCGGCAGGTAGGAATTTGATTTGGGAGGCCAGAGTCTGGAGTGCAGCTAGAAATACGCAGTATTTCACAGGGAAGGCACTGTGTGTCTAGCAGCAAGGCCTAGCTCCCATCCCATCCAGCACAAGAGCGCTCCTGGGGGCCCAGACACTGCCCGGGTGGAAGACTGCCTTGGTAGAGCTGAGCACAGCTAAAGAGAAAACACAACAGTAAAAAGCGGATGGACAGGCGGTGAGTAAGATGAGACAAACCACAGCATGTTCAAACTGGACAAGTGGCCTTGTCCTAGCATCTTAGCCCAGCTCATTTAAAATGCACCAAGTTACAAAGCCCAGCTAAGCAGCAGGAACAGGAAGGAATGGATAGACTTTCTGGGAATGCAAACAAGGCAACAGCCCTTAACTGTTCAGTTCATAGCTATTTTCTTTCTCTCTTTCTTTCTCTCTTTCTTTCTTTCTTTCTTTCTTTCTTTCTTTCTTTCTTTCTTTCTTTCTTTCTTTCTTTTTTTCAAGATAGGGTTTCTCTGTGTAGCCCTGGCTGTCTAGGAACTCATTCTGTAGACCAGGCTGGCCTTGAACTCACAGAAATGTGTTTTAAGAACTCAGACCGGACAAGTGACACACGCAGGACTGGCAGTTACCGCCATGGCCATGGCCTCCAGAGCAGGTGGTCAAGTTATAGAGTTCATATCAATTTCTCTAATTTTCCACAAAAATGATTACTTTTCCTTCTGTTTTGTTTAATCCAAGTCTTGCATGTATGTCCCAGACTAGCTGTGAGCGCACCAAACACCTACTAGATGGTAAACTCTAGCTCCAACACTCCACTTCTGCCTTCTACAGGCATCTTCGACTACACCAGGTCCACTTCTGCCTCCCTCCTAAGGGCTGGGGTTGCAGGGCATCTGTGACTACACCAGGCTTTCCATATTTTCATTGGAAATTGGTTTGGTTTTTTTTTTTGGTTCTTGTTTTATTTTGTTTTAAATAAGTGTCTCACTATGCAGTCTTGGTGGGTTTAAAACTCACTATGTAGACCAACCTGGCCTCAAATGCAAAGACATCCACCTGCCTTTGTCTCTTAAAAGCTAAGATTAAACTCATGTACCACCATGCACAGCTCCAATTTTTTTTTTTAATTTATGTATGTGTATGTGAGCTTACAAGAATTTATGTGTACAAGTATGTGGGTACCTATGGATTCCAGAAGAGAGATCAAAGCCACTGGAATTGGAGTTAGGGATGGTTGTGAGCTTCCACGTGGTGCTGGGGACTGAACCCAGGTCATGAACCCAAGAGCATGACTTGACTGTGGAGGTTAGAAGAGACCATCAAGAGCTGCCCTCTCATTCTACCATTCTTGGTGGGTCTCAGGAACACAGCCCAGTTGCTCATGCTTAGCAGTGAGCACTGGCTCAGCCATCTCACTGCGGCTCAGCTCTCACACTGTGGATCAGGCTCACGGAGGACATACTAGATAGCCTAGGCTGACATTTGATTTGCCATAATCCTTCTGGCTCAGCTTCTCAAGTCCTGGGAGTATGGGCATATGCCACTAGTTTTCAAAGATGAAATTTTCAACAACAATGCAAATGAGGTCCCTGGCTATCTGTCAGAATTACAACAACCACCACTATAAAAAATATCTGTGCGGTGCCATATTATTATATGCAAATGAATGGCTGAAATTACACAGATGCTAACTTTAAAAATATTAACAGAAAATTAAATTAACTATATAACTAGAAATTTTCATACAAAGATCAAATTTATCATTTTTAAGTTATTTAAATTAAAAAAATAATAAAATCATCCAAATACTGGAAGTCGTCAGATTGATTTTAAGATGTGATGAGATCACTTGCAAGTGAATGCCAAACTTGTAATTCTTGCAAAGAAAAAGAAACAAAGGCACAGAGACCACCAGAGCATATGATGACACATCATGAGAGTCACAAACATGTAACCACCAGGCAATGACAAAGCAATGAGCGGCCTCATACTTCTCACAAAAATTGAACAACACTGTGAACATCATAATATATAGCAACTTAGCAGCTGTGGAGAAAGCATCTTTGAAATAAAGCTTGGTGTTTACCTGTACCTTCAATGTCTCTCCCTGCAAGGAGCTGTCACTGTCCTCATTCTCATCAGGCTTAATCAAAATAGTGTTACTGAGAAGGTGATTCTGAACTGCCATCAGATAGCGCAGGCAGGAGGATGCAGCCTTCAACACAAATAAGGACATTAAGTGACCTCCCTGTGACTCAAAGGGCTCACATACCCCTCACGTTTTAAAAAGTCATCCGCAAGAGAAACAAAAGAGGAAGCACACATGAGAGCACACATTTTCTTGGGGATATGGACGCACAACACTGAGTGCAGGCTCTGATGTGCTAACTGGCCTTTCTGCCTTCCACACGTGGCCCCCATTGTCCTCTCGGAGACTGGCTCAGCTCTCATCCCTTAGTACTCTCCCTGCATCTCTGACATCTCTACAGCAGACTCTACCCCAACCCTTCAGGAACCTCTTGGTTCCTATCAGTCTCTGAAACATACTGTTTAAAAACCAGTAAATTAGGCCGGGCAGTGGTAGTGCATGCTTTTAATCACAGCACTTGGGAGGCAGAGACAGGTGGATTTCTGAGTTCGAGGCCAACCTGGTCTACAGAGTGAGTTCCAGGACATCTAGGGCTACAAAGAAAAGTCCTGTCTCGAAAAACCAAAAACCAAACCAAACCAAACCAACCAACCAACCAAACAAACAAACAAAACCTAGTAAATTAACAGGGGAACCTCTCACTACAGAAAGCCCAAAATCCCATATTCAAACAGTCAGGCGTCTGACACTGGAGAGCAGCCTCGGGAAGGAGGGTCTCTGTCTGTCTTTTCTCCCTTTCTTAGGAAAGTTCTCCGAGCAGACTTGCCCACATGCACATTTCCAGGGTAAGCTCAGTCATCCACGGACTTCCCTGAGAGGAACAACACTGCCTCAGTAAAGCCCTCACTTACAGGCACCGTCGAAAGGAGCTTCTGGAAATCATCCTTGGAGACCGTTTGGCACTTGGTGATTAGGATACAGGATTCTCGCACAACAATCTTCAGGATGTAGTGTAAGAGCTCATCATTGAGTCTATAAAACATGAAAGCACACACAGTACACTTGGTATGAGACAGTCAGAGCTAATTCCCTCTGTCAGTAAGTCATCAAATTAATCACACACACTACAAACAAAAATGGTGCCCTGACCTAACTCAAGTATTTTGGAAGTAAATACAATAGAAAAAAAAAAAGGCATTGTCTAGTAATCTAGCAGGAAGTTTCTTTCACAGAGCACAAGCCAGCTGCCCACAAGGCTTCCCTCAGCAACACTTCTGCTAAGGACATTCCCAGGCCCAAAGCATGTCATACTCATCACAATGAAACAGGTTACCTCAACTCATAGGACAGCTGCAGGGTTTAATACATTTCAGTAGGCCCAGCATTTAGATTCACCATGCTGGTCACCTTATTAGCTATAATAGGAAACTAATTATCAAGCACATTTTTTTTTTGTCGTTGTTTTGTTTTTTTGAGACAGGGATTCTCTGTATAGCCCAGGCTGTCCTGAAATTCACTCTGTAGACCAGAAATCTGCCTGCCTCTGCCTCCCAAGTGCTGGGATTAAAGGCGTGCACCACCATCACTGCTTGGCATCAAGTACATTTAAATGTAAGTTATCACTTAGAAGAAAGGCTAGTCATGACCAACACAGGAGACGTGCTGTGGTCTGGCTTGGGCATTTGGTGGTGCTGCTTGGAGGGGTCTTAGCGGGTGCAGCCTTGCTGGAGGAAGACTGTCCCTGAAAGCAGGCTCTGGGAATTAAAAGCTTTGTACCACTTCTGCTTCCTATGACTGCTGTCACACCTGCTGCTTGCCTCCTCACCAGGATACATCCTTATACTTCTAAAACTGCAAAGCCCAAATAAATCCTTTCTTCTGTAGTTGCTCTTGGTGGTGGGGTCTAGTCACAGCCACAGAGAGAAAACTAACAGGCCTCACCTGTAGTGATCGTCCTCGTCGCTGCCGAATCGGTTGTTCTGAAGCTGCTCGGCTAGGTTGGTGAGGATCACATCTCGAAGCTGGGAGAGTCCACTGTTTCTCTCTCCTGATACAGGACAAAAGCCACGAGTGACCCTGGCAACAGCACTTAGAAAAGACATCTATCTAATTGGGCTGTAATTCTAGCATCTGGGAGGCTGGGGCAGGAAGGCTGCTACAAGTTCAAGGTCAGCGTGGAACAATATCTTACAAACTGCACCTTCTGCTCAAAGAAAACTGATGTTATTTTTAAAAAGGTTCCAAAAAAGGAGCACAACCTGGGAGCGCAGCGTTTAGACTCATGCAAACAGCAGCAAAACAGCAGCACACCAGGCTCAGCTTTAGCCAGGGTATCTGGCTAGAAATCATCATGAAGTTGTTTTTGGTTGGTTGGTTCTCTTTTGCTGGAGACAGAGTCTGGAACACCCCAGGATGACCTGACCTCTCAGTACATGCTCAAGATGACTCAGAGTTCCTGTCATCCTGCTCCTACCTCCTGAGTGCCTATAAGTGCTAGAATACAAATGTGAAAAATATCTATATTCCAGAATCTACAGTCAGGACATAGGAATACTCCAATCACGGCTTCTGCTTCCAAACTGAAATTCGAGCCGCTGTGTACGCACACTTGTTTCCATTGTCTGTTTTGAGGAAGAGGAGGAAGCTAGGCACTCTTGCACTGTTAGCAAACATTCTCTCCATGAACTACAGCAATAGCTTTTTTTTTTTTTTTTTTTTTAAGATTTATTTGATGTGTGTTTTGTCTAGATGTATGTATGTACACTGTGTGCCAGCAAAGGTCAGAAGACGACATTAGACCCCTACAGCTGGAGTTATGGATGTATGTGAGCCACCATGTGGGTGCTGGGACCCAAACCAATGTCCCCTGAAGAAGCAGCCAGTGTTCTTAACTACTGAGCCATCTCTCCAGCTCCACATGCACATTTTTTTCAAGTATGTTGACTAATAGGAAGAAAATGAGAACCCCTGTAACAGCCCAGCAGTATCCTTAAGAACATGAAAGAAAGTACATTCAGCTACTCAAAAGGCTAAAGGAGGAGAACTCAAAGTTCAAAGCTAGCATGGGAAACTTAGTGATTCTCTCTCTCTCCTCTCTCTCTCTCTCTCTCTCTCTCTCTCTCTCTCTCTCTCTCTCTCTCTCTCTCTCTCTCTCTCAAGAGAGAGATGGCTCAGTGATTCCCAGTACCCACATGGAGTCTTAGCACCATGTATAACTCCAACTTTAGGGGATCTAACAACAACTTCTGGCATTCCATGGGACTGTAGGTGTGCGGTACCCAGACAGACATGCAGTTAAAACAATCAGGGTACAGAATGTAAATAAATTGTTTTCCAAGTAAAAAAGTGCAGCTTTGGAATATAATCAGTGGCAGAGAAAATGCTGAGTACATTCAAAGCCCTAGGTTCAATTCTTAGTAATACACATGCAGACACACACACAAACACACACACACACACACACACACATACACACACACACAAACACTTGTTCAAAGATAATTCTGAAAATTCTCACCTTCTGTTAAGACCAACTTAAGTAAGTTATTAATTTCCGTTTCACCTGGGTATAAAATATTTAAGCCAGAGCTGAAATGACAGGAAAGTCAACAAGTTAAAAAAATTCTAGAAACTACAAACTCTAGCTATTTAAATTTTTGTTAAAGATGCCAGTCTAGGCAGATATGGTGGTATGCACAGGTAACCCCAGCTCTTGGGAGCCTGAGAGATGAGTATCTCATGTCAAGTTCAATGCCAGACTGGGTTATATACAGGAAGGTGCTGACCTTTACCTTCCCTATCCCAGGAGAAGCTGGGACCTAAATTCACCAACACGATTTACCCCAATCACTTCTCTGATAAAAGAGATCTTTCTAATCTTTTGCCAGTGAATTGCCAGAATGATAACATATGTCAGACTCCATGAAGAACCAGTAAAAGAGAATTCAAAAGCTATGAAAAGTCAGTGTTGACAGGCCAACTATATATGCAGGTTATGCCACAAATCATGTGGCAAAGAGAATTCCTGATCTCAGCTTTTTGAGAAGCCTAGAAGAACAGGTTGGAAAATGTCATTAGAGGTTTTTTTTTGTTTTTGTTTTTGGGCTTTTTTTTTTTTCTTTCTTTTTCTGAGCTTTGGCATACAATCAAGTGTGCAGATTTAACACATAGCCTGAATGTGTCCTATGTCTCATGCACTTAAAAAGCCATCACAAGGAAGCTGAGCTGTGATGGCGCACACCTTTAATCCCAGCACTTGGGAGGCAGAGGCAGGCGAATTTCTGAGTTCGAGGCCAGCCTGGTGTACAGAGTGAGTTCTAGGACAGCCAGGTCTACACAGAGAAACCCTGTCTCAAAAAACCAAAAAAAGAAAAAAAAAAGAAAAAAGAAAAAGAAGCCATCACAAAGACAGCACAATACTACCCCATCTCCAGAGTTTCAAATGACACCACGTTTGATTTATTGCTTTAGTGTTCAACATGAAGCAACTAAAAACATAACATATAGTGAAAAGAAACAGAGAAGAAAAACAAACCAACCCCAAATTCTGCCCTCTGTGCTCATTCCTGCCAGAGGACCCTTATGAGCCAACCATCCCAGTCCCCAGTGGCCTCTATGCTACATGTGGTCATATTACAGCTCTACTTCTATGAAAA
Organism: Montemys delectorum; assembly: GCA_019843815.1. Lineage (NCBI taxonomy): Eukaryota > Metazoa > Chordata > Mammalia > Rodentia > Muridae > Montemys > Montemys delectorum. The sequence goes on along the minus strand of JADRCD010228267.1, from coordinate 15,843 downwards.
TGGATGGAAATAAAATAAACAAATCAAAAAACAATACTGAGGCTATCTGAGGTACAGAATGCACTTGAAGCCAGGTTGGTGTGTGTAGTGGTAGATGTAGGAAGGGCCACACAGTGAGTTTCTGTCTTAAAAATTAATTCATTGGGGGCTGGAGAGATGGCTCAGCGGTTAAGATCACTGACTGCTCTTCAGAAGGTCCTGAGTTCAAATCCCAGCAACCACATGGTGGCTCACAACCATCCGTAATGAGATCTGATGCCCTCTTCTGGTGTGTCTGAAAACAGCTACAGTATACTTGCACATAATAAATAAATAAATCTTTAAAAAAATTAATTCATTAATTCACAATAATTAAGAGCTGGGCATGAGGGCACATGCCTGAAAGACTGAGGTAGGAAGATCTCAAGCTCCAGATCAGTCTGGCTACCCAGTCTCAAAAAAACAAAAAACAACACACACACACACACACACACACACACAGACAAAATGCCACCCCCAAAGCCATAAACAAAACAACAAAACTCGGGCTGGAGAGATGGCTCAGCGGGTAAGAGCACTGACTGTTCTCCCAGAGGTCCTGAGTTCAAATCCCAGCAACCACATGGTGGCTCACAACCACCCGTAATGAGATCTGACTCCCTCTTCTGATGTGTCTGAAGTCAGCTACAGTGTCCTTATGTATAATAAATAAATAAATAAATTAAAAAAAAAACAACAACAAAGCTCTCACTAGAGCACAGCCTCTAGGGCCAGCAGTAGGGAGGGGGAGAGGACAGACCATTGATCAGATGCTTTCTCTGAAAGCACAGGACCTGAGTTCTCTCTCCAGAAGCCATTGGAGAAGCTGGACACAGCAGCAATGACCCTGACCCTAGTGGTGGCAGGTAGAGCCCAGAGAGCTCCTAGGGCTGCTGGTTGGAGAACTAATCTAGCCAACTGATTCCATGCAGACCTTGTCTCAACACTCACCTCTGGCATAGACAAACATTCAAAAAAAATTTTTTTTAATTTTTTAAAAAAGATTTATTTATTATTATGTGTAAGTACACTGTAGCTGTCTTCAGACACACCAGAAGAGGGCATCAGATCTCATTATGGATGGTTGTGAGCCACCATGTGGTTGCTGGGATTTGAACTCGGGATCTCTGGAAGAGCAGTCAGTGCTCTTAACAGCTGAGCTATCTCATCAGCCCAAAAAATATGTTTTAAGAAAAATAAAATCACTACTGAGATCTATGAGGTTTTTTCTTTTTTAGACAAAGTCTCACTGTATAGCTCTGGCTGGTTTGGAACTCACTTATGTAGGCCATACTGGCCTTGAATTCACAGAGATTAGCCCACTTTTGCTTCAAAAGTGCTGGGATTAAAGGTATATGCTGCTATGCCCATCTCAAGATGTTTTTTAAAAGATTTATTTATTTTATGTACATGAGTACACTGTAGCTGTACAAATGGTTGTGAGCCTTCAAGTGGTTGCTGGGAATTCAATTTAGGATCTCTGCTTGCTCCAGTTGTGAGCCACCATATGGTTGCTGGGATTTGAACTCAGGAACTTCGGAAGAGTAGTCAGTGCTCTTACCAGCTGAGCCATCCCACCAGCCTCTCAACAAGATTTTAAAAAAATTACTACTATAAGTGTGCGTGCGTGCGTGCGTGTGTGTACATGTGTGTACGTGTGTGTACGTGTGTGTGATGTGACTGAAGGTATGTTCATGCCACAGTGTATGTCTGGAGGACAGAGGACAACCCTCGGGAGTTGATTCTCTCCTTCTGCAGTAGTTCTGGGGATTAAACTCAGGTCATCATGGTTGGGTGGTAGGTAATTTTTCCCCACTAAGCCATCTCAGCAACCATACAAGATTCTGGGCAAGCTGAGAACTAGCACAATTAAATACTGTCTTATATCAGCCTACGAGCCACCAAACACCTGAGGGACAGAAGTCACAGGCAATATGAATGGCAGAGCAAACTCTAGACACTAGGGCTGCTCATACCAAAGCATGCTCCAAAATGTCCAGACACGCTTACACTTGAACAATCTAGCTGCTTGTACATTTATAACCCTCGAGAGAGCTTTGCTTGGGAGGTGGTGGTGGTGGTGGTGGTGGTGGTGGTGGTGGTGGTGGTGGAGGTGGTGGTGATACACGCCTTTAATCCCTGTACTCAGGATGCTGAGGCAGGAGGATCTCTAATTTCTGTAGGCTGTCTTTGGTGCTGGGGAAAATGCTTTTCAGTTGGTGAAGCCTGGATTGCAGATGAGCTGGAATCTCAAGCTGCAGAGAGGGCCCCTGTGCATTGCCTACTTTGCAAGGAGCACAAGAAAACCCATTTGCTGTTTACCTGATGGCAAGGCAAACCTCCTTCTGAATTTCAGGACAGATTTGATCTTTTGGTGCCATCAACAACTGCCAAAGAAGCAATCCTGACCGCCGAATGATGTCTCGGTTTCTTTCAGTTTGTGGACTGAAGAAAAATTTAAACACCACCTATAGAAACATAACAGGCAGAACTAAGTGTGCTCACTCCAGCAGGGGTAAAAATAGCCCTCTAAAAGAAAGCAAATGTAGCTATGAAAGATAAGCAGGTGCATTTTCAACTCCACTCTCTTCTACTACACAATAGCACATAGTAAATACCTTACACACACTGACAGTGATGAGCTACAGCATCATCTGCTAATCCATGTGCAACCCACAGGATGGAGGACAGCCCTAGTTAAAGGATGGCAGGGAGGCAAGATGCAAAGCAGCTGCTGAAGGTGCTTCTGGGAAGAGTGGTTCCTGCCTGTCATCTTGCTCACATATGCTGACATGTACCTGAAAGACAACGAGGATGCAGCGTACAATGCAGGTATCGCCATTAACCATGGCCTTCTCCATGATGTCACAGATGCTGCTCAGATGGCGTGCCTCAATTGGGTGCTGCTTGCCCAGGACACTTGTGATGGGAAGGTTGGGGTTCGTAGCTAGAAGGTTGAGCTGGTGAATGCACATGGCACCAACATGGTGAAGTAGCTGGTTTATGACTTCATTCGTGCTAATGGCCTCTTCTGCAAAGGAAGCATGGCAGCATGGTGAGGAGAGCCATGACAGGCGTCCCAGAGAGCAATTCTCCAGTGTACGAAAGCTGTGTACACACAAGGATAGACTGACTCCTGGTGCTCAAAGATGCCAGTGCTATTGCAAACTCTAACTGCCAGAGTGTGAAATGTAAATATATGAGAACTGTGTTTTCTACAACACAGGAATCTATCACTTACTGAGCTGGTTATATGTCCTTAACAATGGGATAAAGTCTGGCACACATGCTTACAATGGAAATGCTTTAGCCCTGTTTTATAGGGCAGTACACAAATAGTGAGAGAGCTTAAGTTACCCTAAGTCACACAGCTAGAAAGTGAGAGAGCACAGATTGGAGTTCAGGCCAACTCAGCCCACACTGGTAACTAGTCTACAGGATGTAGAGCCACCCTCAAGCTGCTGTACAGGAGGAGCCCTGCCTACAAGTGCCCCTCTCATAGCATCCCCCATTTCTATTCCATTTGGATAGATGTGTATCAATTAAAGATTAGTAAGCATTTCTTTAAAAAAAAAAAAGATTTTTTGTTTGTTTGTTTGTTTTCCAAGACAGGGTTTCTCTGTGTAGCCCTGGCTGTCCTGGAACTCACTCTGTAGACCAGGCTGGCCTCGAACTCAGAAATCCACCAGCCTCTGCCTCCCAAGTGCTGGGATTAAAGGCGTGCGCCACCACCGCCCAGCAAGATTTCTTTATGTTATGTAAGTACACTGTAGCTGTCTTCAGACACTCCAGAAGAGGGTGTCAGTTCCCATTACGGATGGTTGTGAGCCACCACATCATTGCTGGGATTTGAACTCAGGACCTTTAGTAGAGCATTTGGTGCTCTTAATCACTGAATCATCTCTCTAGCCCACAAGCATTTTCTTATGTAATTACTTCATGGCTCATGGATGGTTTCAGGCATTCAGAGGATGGAGGTGGAGAATAATCTAAATAGGCCATTTGGGGACTTGAAGAAATAGCTCCCTGGTCCCATCCTGGTCTGGGGGACTCTCAGCTGTTAAAGCACTTGCCTCCCACCAACAGCCCTGGCTCCAACCTCCAGCACATGAAACAAGACACAACTATAAAAAAAAGTCCTTCCCACTTTATGGAGACAATGCAAACCAATCATTTTTAGCAAGTTCACAAAAATATGAAAGTGAGAAATGAAAGTGGAGAAACTACCACTAACTCTACAGATATTAAAGAAATTACAGGGGGCTGGCAAGGTGGTTCAGCAGGTAGAGAACCCACATGGTGGAAAAGATACACATCTATGCACCCACACAGTAAATAATAATGTTTCAATTACTGAGGTCATTAATACATGCTCAGTCTCTGTCCAGGGTGGGCTCAATGCCGCTGCCTCGGGTACGATGAGAACCAGTCCTAACCAACGTGCAGAAATGGGGGTGTTAGAAGGCTGGCGGGGCAGGGCCACCGAGGAAAGCAGGCTGTCATGTCAGCATCCCGCCTACTTGTCAGGCTGATACAAGTCCTAGGGTATAGTGTGAGGGAAAGGTGTTGCAGCATTTTCTCTGTCCGATCACATTAGGGCAGTGACAGGCCTGTGATTGGACAGGAATAGAGAGGTGGAGCTAAAGTTGGAGGAGGAGAAAGGTCAGGGCAGGAGAAAAAAAGTTCATCATCATGGAAGCAGACGATGAGGATGAGTCAGACCCCACCCACATGGTTGTACAGCCAAGTAAAAGCTTTTACAAATAGATTAATTGGGTTAGAATATTGTCTTTATTATTTGGTTCTGAAATTACTATATTGGTATCTTGTAAACTGTGATTTATTATCATATTAACTCCTTAAGAGTCATGCTTTACTTATCAGGTCTCAGGCACTATCTTGATGAAGGATTGTGAGTGTATGTAAGGAGTGCCATGTGAGCGAGATGCTGTAAATATGGATGAGTGATTGTGGGTGTGTAAAGAGTGCCATGTGAGCGAGATGCTGTAAACAGCTGGGAGAGAATCACAAGAGCCGGCCCGCCGGGACATGGTGACGCCCGGACTGCACCAGCTCAAGAACGTGGCCCGGCGGGAAATGGAGTTTGTGGGGTAGATTCACTTTTTAAATATTCCCACAACACAAATGCACGTGACCTCTGTGCTCTCTCTCAGGGTATAACTTGAGTTTATACACAGTCTCATAGGACCCAGGCTAGCTCCAGACTCACTAGGTAGCCAAACTCCCATTACTCCTAACATTCCTGCCTCTGTTGGATACTTACCACACTTAGTTACAGTGGTTTTGCTTTTAATAATGTCTTGAGGCTGGGGATGTAGGTCAGTTGATAGTGTTTGTCTAGCTGCGTAAAGCATAACATAACTGGGTGTATGACCCAGCACTGAGAGGTAGAAGCAGGAGGATCACAAGTTGAATATCATCCTTGGCTACATAGTAAATCTGATTCCAGCCTGGAGTACATGAGACTGTCTCAATTTTTAATTGTGCATTTCTTTATTAGAGCTTCTGTTAATCTTGTCATAGTCATCACACTTTTCTTCAGAATTTCTAAGACATTTTCAGTTAGTTTTTATTTTTGACATATTTATAATGCTGCTTTAAAGCTGCCATCCACTCAGCCCAGCCTCTGAGCATCTCTAGTGTGTAGCTGGGCTTCCTGTCTTTAAGCCCTTGTTTCATCACTATTCACTATTCTTGCATCTGGTATTAGGGATGGAAGCCAGGGTCTTGCTCCTTCTAACAGTCTGCTGTACACTGAGCCATACCCCCAGGTCTGGTTTTATTTCAAGATTTTGTGACTGTTAACCAATAGTCAGAGGTGGCACCTCAACCTCTTGAGCTTTGATTCTATGTGGATCTGTTTGTAAGGCTCAGTATGTTGTCCCAGCTCTGGCAATTGTAAATTCTGCCCTGACATGTAATTTCCATCTGGCCTTCTGACAATGTTTTCAGTTTACATTTATCCAGACATGAGCATACATCAAGGGCCCTTCAGGGTCCCTTACTAAGAGCACCACATAGAGGCCCCTGCAGAGATCCATCAAATTTCCAGGTGCATTGCTATTCTGTTGAGTCCCTGGTCTTCCCTCTCTGATATCAAAGATGGTGCTGGTGTTGGTGGTGGTGGTGGTGATGGTGGCAGTGTTGATGTTGGTGCTGCTGCTGCTGCTGCAGAGGCTCAGCCCCAAATCCATTCAGCCCTCAGGAAACAAAGCTGCTGATTGCACAATAGGTCCCACCCTGGCAGAATGGCTATAGTGACCAGGGCTGAATGGAGACTAGAGCAGCCTCAGCTAACCCCAGTGCTGAGGGGAGCATGGTTGTGAGCCACCATGTGGTTGCTGGGATTTGAACTCAGGACCTTTGGAAGAGCGGTCAGTGCTCTTAATCTTTGAGCCATCTCTTCAGCACTCTGGTTTTTTGTTTCTTTGTTTGTTTGTTTTTAAGATTTATTTATTATTATATGTAAGTACACTGTTGTGGTGGAAATGTTCTTTAGCATAGGGGAAGATTTAGGGGTGGCCCCTCTGCTGAAAGGCAAGGAGGGGGCACCTTCACATAATCTCCCTGCAGCTAAGGGCATAACGGCTCCATGAAGGAGGGGGCACCTTCTGATAATCTCCCTGCGGCTGAGGACATGACTGCTCCATGAACCTAAGATGTTTTGGAAGTAATTCAAGGCTACTGAGAGCTGTGCATGCAAGGATCAAAGAAGCAAACCTCATGCACTTGGGCATGGGGAAAAATATTTACTGTTAGTTAATGAAGAAGTGGTCATGCTTTTGCCATGAGAAAGTGCTAAGAAACTGTGCTACATGATTGTTGTTAAATTCTATTTTTAGTCTTACTGTGTTTTACTATAAAAGATTTCTCGCATTAAAGTTTATTGCCATTGCCAGCAGAGCGGTGGTCCTCTCATTCTCATTCAGTCGCCCTCTCTACTTCAGCCTCACCCTTGTCGGCTGGCTCCAACACACTGTAGCTGTCTTTAGGCACACCAGAAGAGGGCGTCAGATCTCATTAGGGGTGGTTGTGAGCTACCATGTGGTTGCTGGAATTTGAACTCAGGACCTTCGGAAGAGCAGTCAGTGCTCTTATCCCCTAAACCATCTCACTAGCCCATTATTGTTTTTAATATTGTGACTCCACTGACCAACTTCTAAAACTTGGATAGAGATGATTCTTACTTTGTTGATAATGCCTGGTTTTTGTTTTGTTTTGTTTTCTTCTTTTAAAGATTTGTTTATTTATTTTATTTGTATGAGTACACTGTAGCTGTACAGGTGGTCGTGAGCCATCATGTGGCTGCTGGGAATTGAACTCAGGACCTCTGCTGGCCCTGATAGCTCTGGCCCTGATAGCTCTGGCCCTGCTCTCTCCGGCGTAATTCACTGTAGCTGTCTTCAGACACACCAGAAGAGAGCATCAGATCTCATTACGGGTGGTTGTGAGCCACCATGTGGTTGCTGGGATTTGAACTCAGGACCTTCGGAAGAGCAGTTGGTGCTCTTACCCGCTGAGCCATCTCGCCAACCCGATAATGCCTGTTTTAATAATATTTACAGAGGAAGAATTTGCTGAGTTATTCTCTCCCCCATACCAAGACAGTTGATCTTAATAATGTCAATATTGCCAAGCATAGTGGCACACACCTTTAATCCCAGCACTTAGGGGGATTCTAGCCTGAGAACCAATAATCGATGTTGTGTTTTGGGTTTTGTTTTGAGGTAAGACCTCAGTCTGGCCCAGCTTAAATTAGAACTCACTCTGTAGCCCAAGAACACAGAGCTGTAGTCTAGAACATAGAGCAGCCCTCCTATGCTGAGTGATGAGATTATATGAGGCCCTCTCATGTAATCATCTCAGTGATATGATTTTATATCTAAGTTTAGATTTTGGGAGGGAAATAGGGGTTTCTCTTTAAAAGCCTACAAGTTCCTCAAAACCTCCACAGAATTACATGCTTTCTCCTTCCACATGGCCACCCTTCACTGCCACAGACAACAGTGGATTTCTTCTTAAATTCCAAGAAGGAAGCTGTAGACACATTCTGTTACTGGCCTCCACTCCCACGTACTGCTGCTCCTCTAGTCTGTCTGTCATATTTGTGTCTGAGAGTGCTGCTCACCTTTGGGCTCAGTGATGATATGGCTGACGCCCAGTCTCTGGCACACGTAATGGAAGGCCTGGTTCCCAGGATTGCACCACTGGTCGATGTAGTCATTTGAGCAAGTCCATAGCATGTTGTTCATGGTATCATAACAGGCACCTGCAAACAACACAGCTCTCACACACAGCTGCTGAGTCGCTGCACAGCTCACACAGCTGCTGAGTCGCTGCACAGCTCACATACATTTTCCCACAGCACCATCATAGAGCAGAGGGCAGGAACTCTTCCCAACGCTGACAGCCACGACTCTACCTGCAAAGATCTCCATGACAAGAGACTAAACTGGAACTGAGCATAACTTCTGAATTTAATTTGCAATTTTGCTCAGTTCCTATGTGAGAAGTAACAACTAAAATAAGTGATTTGTAGCAACTAATTCATATGACCTACTCCTGGAAAGAACTCAGGTGGCTGGCTTTCTTTCTTTCTTTCTTTCTTTCTTTCTTTCTTTCTTTCTTTTTTTTTTTTTTGTTTTTTGTTTTTGTTTTTTTTTTGTTTTTTTGAGACAGGATTTCTCTGTGTAGCCTTGGCTGTCCTGGAACTCACTGTGTAGGATTAAAGGCGAGCACCACCACTGCCCGGCTTTCTTTTTTTCCTTTCTTTTCTTTTCTTTCTTTCTTTTTTTTTTTTTTTTCAAGTGGCTTTCATGAAAAGCCCAAGGAACAGGTAACAACAACACACAATAATGAGTCACAAACTCCTCTGTGTGTTCCCTCGTAGCTGGGACAAAGAACAAGCCCAATGTACAGCATCGGGTTCATTTTCTAACGTGTGTTCAAAGGAATAAACGCCTGCATAGCATGAACTCTGGAGACTGTAATGGGCATTGTCTTACAACCTAATGTTGAGTGTCATCAGTGGCAGCTCACCTCACAAGTTTACGGGAGGGAGCTTGCACACTGAGTCCCTTAATTAAACGGTACTAGCATTTCTCTCTTTTAAGGATACTGGAGTGCCACAGAGACTTGACAAGATTCTTCAAGATCAATCACTCACGCTCCAAGAAAACAGGCGCGTTTGTGTCTTACCCAATCCTGGCACGAGAGCACCACGCCCCAGTGAGCTTCCAGCAGCATCTATGAGATCTGCACGACTTGCAAATTGACCATCTGAAATGTTATACACCAAACTGGAGGCCAGAACTGTGAAAACAGACAGCTGGTTAATGATCCTGAAGACTACTCTTTAAAGTTTCCATTTTAGGCTCCTAGTCAGACTGCTCTAGGAAATTCCTACTTTGCTGTTTTCTAGTGATAATAACAACAAAAATGGAAAATAGACACAGAAGACCCCTAAAAGCAATGCTGACCAAATGTCTTCACAACCTTGATATTAAACTATATTTTTGAAAGTGATTTAAAACAGCAAAGTTGACATGAGGTGTTTTTCTACATAGAAGGTCAAGAGAGAAAGCAGAGAAGGACAGGAAGACTGAGTCACAGAGTGGCAGCACTTACAGGAAGTGTTTCAGCTGGGCCCTGTCAGTCTTGGTTTGAGGCAGCTCTCCCTCTTGGCTCTCGCTGTGACTCTTACAGACACACAGCAGAGTGGAGCTCTGCTACGTCTCCATGGCATGAGGAGTTACTAACCTCCCAGGTTTCCCACTTGCAAAGCAGAGATACTATAAAGTGCTATGCTGGACAGCTGTACGTCAATGTGACACATGCTATGGCCACCCGAGAAAAGGGAGCCTCAACTGAGAAAATGCCTCCAAAAGGTCAGACCGGAGGCAAGCCTGTAAGGCATTTTCTTAATCAGTGATTGATGGGGAGGACCCAGCACAATGAATAGTGTCATTCCTGGGCTGGTGGTCCTGGATCCCATAAAAAAGCAGCACCCCTGCACAGCCTCTGCTTCAGGCTCAGCCTCTAGGTTCCTGCCCTGCTTAAGTTTCTGCTCTGACTTCTTTCAGTGATGGACTACAATGTGGAAGTGAAATACAGCCTTTCCTTCCCAAGCTTGCTTTTGGTCCTGGTGTTTCACCATAACAATAACAACCCTAACGAGGAGAGGGGCCTAGAGGAGAGGGGCCTACGTCACAGCTGAGTTAAAGTGTTAATGCCATGTGTGTGGCTTACTATGGCTGACATCACGCCCACGCTGTTTTGGACAGTTTTACCGTGGTGTCCAGGCCAGCCTCGAATGCCTGATCTTCTTGCTCAGCTTCCCAGATACGCATATTATAGGTGTGAGGAACCATTTTCTCTCGGTCTTTCCTGCACAGTCTGGCTGTAAAGTCACTAAGTAGCTATGGCTCTTGATCCTCCCAAGTACTAAGGCAGTGGTTCTCAACCTGTGGGTCACAGTCCTGTGGGGGGTGGATTGACCCTTTCACAGGGGTCACATATTAGATATCCTCTATATTAGATATTTACATTACAATTCATAACAGTAGCAAAATTACAGTTATTAAGTAGCAATAAAATAATTTTACGATTTGGGGTCACCACATGGAGAACTGTACTAAGGGTCCCAGCATCATTAGGAAGGTTGAGAACTGTGGAGTGCTGTTGCCGTGCCTTAAAGATGGCGCTGGCCGAGCTGGAGCCGTGGAGTAAACAAGTCCTTATTTGGCGCCGGGGGCGTGCCCACCAGTGGCCTGATTCTACGTCAATGCCTAGTAGCCTATGACTGTGTGAAGCGTGGTATGGGCTCATGGGCGGTCCTACGAAAGGTATATAGTCAGACTCCTGGTGGGGCTCTGGACCACTCTGCTGTAACCTGTGCAAGACATTCCTGAGTAAACTGTTGCTGGAAGGTCGTGGTGTGCTGGTCCTTCTTCCCTGTCGGTCAGGGTCGTCGGCGCCGCACAGAGAACCACTGATCTAAGACTTATGGATGTGCTCCACCACTCATGGCTCCTTCCTCCCTTCTCAACAGCCTCAGTACCTCTCACGCCTAGTTTCCTTTCCTTCCTCCACCATCACAATGGTGAAGACTATAAGACTTCTACACTAAACTATACTATCTAATTCTCCTTCTTCCCTGAAGGTGAAACTTGGGGCCTTGGACCTACTAGGTAAATATTACACTGAGCTATGCCCCAGCCCTCTTCCTTATTTTCCCTCTGTTCCGCCTCACAGCGTGACCTTGCCCACCTCAGTTCTTCTCCATGGGCTTCACCATAGAAGCCCCACTGTCTGCATGTAGGTGAATGCCTAGTTCTCACCATTCCCGCTTGAGACCCCAAGAAGTCTCTTCTTTCTGTCCCACTCCACGACGACCTCTAGACTCATGTTCTGCAACATGTATACCTGCCTCCTCTTTCTAACAGTGAGGAAGTATTAATGGCCATTTCTAGTCGTCATAGACACCATCATGCCTCAGAAGTCCTGAGGGCAAGATCAGGTACCTTCAACGACCTAGCAATCCCCATGGTCTAAATGCAAGCACAGGTGTCTCCTCATGCTGAGACCCATGGCGACCACATGGGGCAGGCCAGAGAAGGAAGCATTTTACGCATCAACTGCATTCTCATGGTAGTGGTCCATGAAGCACTGTTCTAATCAAATAAGCCTAAATTCCAGTCAGTGAACAGCTATGCTGTGGAGACCAAAGGAAAGTTTGAGACCAGTCATGGTGACCCACACCTTTAATCCCAGAACTCAAGAAGCAGAAACAGGTGGATTACTGTGAGTTTGAGACCAGATACGGCTACATGGTAAGACAATGCAGGAAAAAATAAAAAACAAGTTTAAAAAGTTCCATTTTGAGGGCTGGGCAGTAGCTCTGGGCAAGAACAGCAGAACATGCGGCCTGGGTGCCGTCCTCAGCACCAGGTAAATAACAGATTCTCAGCCTGTAATTCATCGACCATTACTATTTTGTGTTAACAGAGAGCAACTATAACAGAGTACATTTAAAACAATAAATAAAAATGCTTCTATTTCAGAGTTAGAGACTGTGGTGGTTAGGATGAGCAACATTCTGCATTGGCTCGTGCATTTGAACACTCAGTCCTCAGTTTGGAGAAGGTATGGGGAAGCATAGCCCTTCAGGAGAAAAGACATCATTGGGGACAAACTTTGAGAACTAGAAGGCACACTTCTAGTTCATTCTCTCTGCTTCATGCTTGAGATGAAAAATGTGACTTTCTGAGTGGGCTGTGGTGGGCACATCTTTAAACCCAGCACTAGGGAAGGTGGAGGAGGCGGAGAGGCGGAGGCGGAGGCAGAGGCAGGCGGGTAACTAGAAGTTCAAGGCCAGCCTGGTCTATGGACAGAGTTCCAGAATAGCCAAGGCTATAGACAGACCCTTGGCTTCTGGCGATGCTGCCATGCCACCCCTTCCATGGCAGACCCTTAGACCTTCAGAACAGCAGCAAAATAAACTCTCTCTCCCTTATCTCTTCCTTAACTTGCCTTGGTCATGGTGTTTTTTCAGAGCAACAGAAAAGTGATTAGTACAGAGATACATCAGAAGCAGCCTTCCAAATAAAACATACTTACTTTTTAAAGACGAAAGACCACTTGTTCCACCAAAAAGAGAGCGGGTAGCAGAGCTGCCTGACCCGCCTGGAGGTGGGACCAGCATCACCAGGTAAGTGCCACAGGTGTACATGGGTGTCTTCCGCAGCATTTTGAGAGGAAGGCCACAGCTAGTATTTGCTGGAGAAGGAATGAACATGCTTACTGAAAGCATCTCACACTCTTACGAATGGCTACAGAGTGGGCTTGGCCATGATGAGTAGTCCAAACTGAAACAAAGGCAGGCGGCAAGTAGGCAGAGGGCGAGTTACAGATGGCTCAGGGATTATGAGCACTGGCTGCTTCTCCCGAGGACCCGGCTTTGATTCCCAGCTCCTACATGGCAGTTCACAACTGCCTATGACTCTAGTTCAGGGGATATGAATCCCTCTTCTAACCTCTGAGGGTACTAGATACACAAGTGGTGCACAGACATAAATGTAGGCAAAATACATGAAATATAATTACATATATATATATATGTATGTATATATATATATATAGAAAGAGAGAGAGAGAGAGAGAGAGAGAGAGAGAGACACTAAGCAGAAAGAGCAGGAATTATCTTCTGACCCCAAGCCTCCTATAGGATGATCTGACTGTCCTAAAGTTGTTCCCAATGTCCAGTATGCCTAAGGACCTAACATTTTTTCCAAAAGAATAAAGGCTCAGTTGGAATAAATCTCAAAACAGAATTCCTATTGTTTAAGCTTTAACTGGGAATTGATACCTTAATATAGTTGTTTTTCATTTTATAAAAACACAATATTTGAAATAATGTATCAGTGGCTGGCCTGGTGTTTACAGATAGCCACCTGACTCTGGCCCCAGGGTGTCCAGCTTAAAGTCAATCCTTGATAAGTCTGTGACTTTACATTCATTGCAAACAGCTCTTATCACAGAATGAACCAAACCTTCCAGCTACCCAGGGCTTTCAGAATATCTCTCACATGGGAATTTTAAACCTATATTGCTTACAGTAATCCATTACATATACATTCCTATTTTGAGGGTCAGTGACAAAAGAATGGAATAATTACCGTTTCTAGTCAGGAGGTATGAAATGCACACCATCTCCCTAATCCCTGGCACTGAAGTGTAGGGTAGGTGAGCTCAGACAGGACCAACCATGTCAGCGGGAAGCCCACCAGAGCTTTGGGAAGCTGTTACACGACTGATTGCTTGAACACAACTAATTGTTCAAGGTCTCAACAGACAGAAAATCATTCTCAGGGATTTAGATTAAAAGAATATGAAGAATGAAATCGTTCTCATTTTTAATTGCCCACAGAAACCAGAAGGCAGTACTGGTATGTCTGGAGCTGGAGTGACAGGTGCTTGTGAGCAGCTGGGACCCAACTCTAGAATTGTGCAAGAACAGCAAGGAAATCTATTCTTTCTGATGTTTTGACCACTTCGATATTCCAAACAGCTCCATTTTAAAAAACAGAACAACAACATAAGCCCTCAACAAGTATGTTTTTCCTTCAGGACATCAATTTCTGGGATAATGAAAATCCATAAAGTTAATGAATGAGTAGAAAACTTCACCAGCTTTATAGCCTAATGTTCACTAACGTGTTCTCACAGGCAGACTTACTATCAGGTAATATGTTTTAGCTTGTCACAGAATAAAATTTTACATTTTAAAAAATATTTTTATTTCTATTATTTATTGATGGGTAATATACATATGTGCATATGTGTGTATCGAGTGTGCATATGCATGGGTTTAGAGGCCTGAGGTCAACTTCAGGTGACACTACTAAGGTGTTGTCCACTTGATTTCTGTTGTTTCTGCTTTGAGGGAAGGTCTCACTTCCCTTTGTAGCCCTAGCTATCCTGGAACTATGTAAAACAGGCTGGCCTTGAATTCAGAGAGATCTGGACCCCTAATTCTGAGAGTACAAGCATGCACCACCATACCCAGCTTTTTCCTTGTATGCTGGGGATTGAATTGAGGGCCTCATTCTTGCTTGGCATGATTTTACCAACTAAACTATCTCCCTATCTCCAAAGCTTCAAACTTTGTGAATATTTAATTAATTTTCACAGATCCACGAAGACGAGAAGAGCTAGTAGGTTTTCAGTGTAAGACATCATGCTAAATGAACACAAAAATTCATATGAAGGTACTACAAAATCACATTCTGTATAACAATACCAGTTTTTCACAAAAATCTAAATGTATTTTGTTGGAGTTTTGTGTGTTTGTGGGATTTTTGAGGCAGAATAGTGTCTTTCTGTAGCTGAGGCTGGCCTCAAACGCACAGCAATTCTCCTGCTTCTTTCTTCAAAGTGCTAGGATTATAGGAATGAGTCATCACACCGTACTAAAAATGGTAAAGGTAGTATTGCCTTCTGAAGTCTTTAAAAAAAACTAAATATATAATTTTTGGGGTTTACCCCCACGTCTGTCTGTCTGTCTGTCTGTCTGTCTCTCTCTCTCTCTCTCTCTCTCTCTCTCACACACACACACACACACACACACACACACACACACACACACACACATCGCTGGAGACATGGCTCCACAGTTAATAGCTACTGTTGTTTTTCCAGAAGACCCAGGTTCAATTCCAGTACCCTCATGGTGGGTACTAGAACATCTGTAACTCCAGTTCCTGGAATTCTAACACTCTCTCCTGACCTCCAGGGGCACCAAAGACACAAGGGTGGTATACAGAAACATGGGCAAGCAAAACACACAAACACATAAAATAAAAATAAAATGCCAGGCGGTGGTGGTGCACGCCTTTAATCCCAGCACTTGGGAGGCAGAGGCAGGCAGATTTCTGAGTTCGAGGACAGCCTGGTCTACAGAGTGAGTTCCAGGACAGCCAAGGCTATACAGAGAAATCCTGTCTCGAAAAAACCAAAAAAATTAAAAATTAAAAAAAAAAACAAACCCCACGCACACAGACAGCACTAGCTGCTGGGCCACACGCACACAGACAGCACTAGCTGCTGGCACTGTAGTACACTCCTGTGAGCCCTACTTAGGTGGTAAAGACAAGGGTCTAGAGTTCGAGACCATCCTTGTCTACATGAGATCTTGGTAGAGGGTTGCTGCAGAGGCAGGAGACAGGATGTTCTTTTCCTTTTTCTGTTTTCTTTCTTTAAAGTGAGAAAATTTAATGACTATACTACAAGAAACATGAGGAGCAT
>JADRCD010228266.1:8465-56100 GCA_019843815.1 Montemys delectorum | reverse complement strand
AAAAAAAAAAAACAAGAAAAATGTTCCTAGAAGGCTGGTCCTCACTGCTCTGGCCCTGGTCCTTCCATTACACTCCTTAATTGGCATCCACACTGTCGGATTCTTTGATATTGTCTTTCAGCTTTAAAGTTTCCTTTTCACAATTGTGCCCATCTCTTCCTTATGAAATGAGAATGGGCCTTCTGTTCCTATGGAAGTGTTAGTAGCCCAGAATATTTATCTTATGTGCTCTTTCTGGGCTGATCCCAGCCCCTGACCTCAATGGATCCCAGCCCCTGACCTCAATGGTCAGATGTGATTGGGGAAGAGGAAGAACTGAACAAGTGAGGTTTCCCCAGGTTCCATACACAGATAGCCATTTCCCAGCCCTCTGCCAAGCCAGGCAGTTCCTGTCCCTCAACTAGAGCCTATGGGCTCTTGCTCTATTCTTCAGCTGTTTTGATTATGTTCTTTACTGTCCATAGTGGTCTGCCCTGTCTTTATTCTTTTCCATGTTTTATGATCCTAACTAGACGTCTTAGCTGCCACCAACCTGAGGTTAGTTTCTTGCAAAACTCATGAGCTATCCCTTCTATGAGATTTGTGACTAGGTGTATAGAGTCAGTAACTTGTCATGTAAATTAGATGAATTCTGATATTTATTTCCTTATTTATCTTACTGTATGGGACTTCCAGTAAGACTATTAACTGTATATCATTGGGCAAGTTGTTTAACCCATTGTTTTTATTTTTCATTCATTAAATGAAAATCATAATATTAACCTAACTCAAAAAGTTACTTTGAAAATTAAATGTTAGCCCAAATGTAAAGCTTATAGCATATTGAAAGCATAATAAATAAAAAGTTATTCTTAGCAATTGTTAATAATAAGGTTATTTCAGCTATCATATATAAGTATGAGTTTTACTAAAAGAAACAACTTAATTTTTAATTTGGTCTCCAGTTCTTCTTCTCCCAGTTTCTAATATTTAATATGGTTTGAATAAGTGTTTTAATAAAACTAAAAATTATCATCTTTAATGTTATTGTATTTCGGCGGGGTGGTGGTGGCACATGCCTTTAATCCCAGCACTTGGGAAGCAGAGGCAGGTGGATTTCTGAGTTCCAGGCCAGCTTGGTCTACAGAGTGAGTTCCAGGACAGCCAGGGCTACACAGAGAAACCCTATCTTGAAAAACAAACAAACAAAAAACCATTATTGTGTTTCTTTACTGTCTGGACTTTACTTCTGTTGAGTTGATGTTTCTGATTTGTTTTAAAGATGGTTTGACCTTTTAGAGAATTGTAAATTTTTATAAAACTGTGTTTGTAATGGGGCAGACTGGTAATTTCTTCTTCATTCACTTCACTCAGAAGTTAAAAAAATGCAAATCTCAGGTAAGATGAAGAAATCCTTACCTTGGTGTTACAATTTCACATTCCATAATGATACAAAATTGCTCAGAAAACTAGACACGATGTTAACATGCATACTAGAAAAGGAACTGAGATAGAGTTTCACTGTTCCCTTTGTGTTAAGCCATTATCAGTTTGTATGGGCCATATAAACCAGTGTCCCCAGTGTCAAAGTGGTGAAAGACAAAGTGAGTATCATGAACCTTTCCCCTGTCTCCAAATGGATTCTTTTTAAGACTCCTTTTGGCATACACATATTCAAGCTTAAAACTATTCTCCACAGCAGCTACTGAGCTCAGCCTTTAGGCAATAAGAGGTGGTCTTCGTTTATAACCCAGGAAATGCCTTCTCTCAAACAGCTGAAGCTGAAGGTGAGGCTTCACAGACAAGATGACCTATACCCATATGCTTCTGCACTATGAAGAACGCTGCTTCCAGATTTAAGTGGGTGCTAGCTAAGCTCTGGCTCCATTTAGATTAACTGTGATCCCTTTCAGACAGTGTCTATGAAGATTAGAAATTCTTGTCAAAAAATATTGGAGTATTAAAAATTTTTAAAAATTCCTATCTGGACTAAAGAAAAGGATGTTTTTCTGCCAATGTGAGTTTATTGTTTTTACTGATTCTCTCTAAATTTGATTTCCTATGGGGAAATAAATTTCTTTAATATCAATGCTTTTCCTTCTGCCAGGAAAGGTTTCTGTTTTACATTACCTTAAGTACATTCAATTACAGAAAATTCACCTTTAAGAAGTTTGTGCTATTATCAACTTATCGTTATATTTTGCTACATTCTATGGCTCCTTTGGGATGTACCACATATGTCTCTTATGCAGAAGTGATATCCCTTGAAGAAAAATCTGGGTATGTGTGCTGCTAATGCACTCACCAGAGTACAATAGGATTAAACCTGATGACTGGGACGAAGTGACTGTGATGAGTTTAATAAGAAAATGATTCATCAGAGATATGTATAGGTATCGCAAGGATTTTTTTTCTTTTTCTTTCTAATAAAACACATCACTCCTACCACTGAGGATTTGAGCCCTGAGAACAGAAATGTTATTTAGCCTCCCACCACACCTTCAATGAATAAGTGTTTCCCTCTCCTTGCTATCAATCATCCATGTCTCAAATACTTTGATCAATAGGATCCAGTTCACCTTATTCCATATTTGGAAATTGCGATGATCTCAGCCACATGAATCCTGAGAGTAGATTTTCAGCAACAGAGGCGCTGAGGATTGTTCTGTCTAATTTGTCAAATAACACTTATTTGTTCATCGTAATAGTATAAAATTAAACAGTCCTTTGTTTCATTCGTCAAATAACACTTATTATCTAACAACTGAAGAGTATAATTTTTGTAGGAAATTGCTAAGTGTCTAACTGGCTTTTTACGTTTGCTTCTAGCTTGCTTTCAGAAACCACTCATACCTCTTATTTTAGATGAATAGAGTATCCTCCCATGCTAAGGATGGCAATGCAGACCTTTCTTGCTCTGCTATTTTGACCATTTGCTTCTTTAACCCTGACTCAAATTATTAAAGACTTGGTAACACCCAACAACAGGCTTTCAGAAATGGCCAGCACAAATGTAAACCTGGCCCTTTGCCTTCACTAATTTCAGTCTGCCAATTTGAAGCCATGTCGATCTGTTAGCTCTCTACCTTCTAGTTGGTGTCCCTTCACGTAATACCATTTTAAAGCTTGATTTGATTAGAATATTCCAAACAAGTTAGTGATTTATGTCCTCGGCATGGTGGTGCCTTGCGTGTCCTTTATTGACCTTTATTAACGAGATTTAAATTTGAGGCAAAAACCAATGTCTAGACTTTGAAATGCTCAGTGGTGAATGTTCCTGTTCTTGCGTAAACAGGAAACTAGAGTGACTGATGTTCTAGGTATGGCAATGGACATGCTCAGTCAAGATCTTTTATCAGATCCTCACTGCTTACATATAAACTCCGTAGCCCATCTATGCACATGGCTGGCTCCTTCCCTTTGCATTCCTGTTATGCAAAGCCTTACGGGTGGATGCCAGGCATCCTACCTTCCATCATTTTGTGTTAGAAAAAGGAAAGTTAATTTTGAAATTAACCTACACAAATATTTGTAGTGTCAGTATTGTAAAATCCAAGGTTAGTAACACGTAGGATAATCGGAGGATCCCTCAGCCTGCATTCTGGGATTTCCATCTTTCACAGCTTTACAAATGAAGCTATACAGAATGGCATCTCAAGTAGGTATGAATGTATAACCTACACACCACGCCCAGGAACCCTGCTTAATGCCTATGTGTGTAAAGAGGACTAGCATGAAGCTATAATAAAATTTCTTCTGTGAGTCCCTGTACCTAAATTAGGTAGAATTTTAAAAGACCTTTAGCTAGGAAAATGGTGTTCAGATTTAATATTTTATAATTTTGGGCTCTTTGGTTTTATTCTGTATATTCTACTTTGAATACAACTCATCTTTATTCAACCCTGAATACAAATGTTGACATAAGCATGACTATGACTATATGAGAACTATAACAACATAAAATATAATTCTACAGTAAAACACTCTTAAAATAATATAGATAACAGTTGTGGAGTGTTTTCCACTCACCAAACTTTATTCCAAGTACTTGATATCACTTATACTTTTTCAGTAACTCTATTAGGTAAGATATATTCAAGCTCTTTTGGCATCTGAAGAAGCTAAGGCAGAGAGGAACTTGCTGAGCTTGTTGTACCCAAGGGTCCACTGGAAAACCCAAATGAGCCCAAGAATTGCAAAGTCCGCTGTAATTACAAAAGAGAGTCCAGACTCACTAAGAGCAAGTACTCACATGTGACCCTGAGCCCGGGAAACACATGGGTTTATATACAAAATTGGGGATTCTTAGGATGCTCCAGAGTGAGGGGAGTGAAACACTATAACCATAGGGCAGAACTGAAGCTGGTGAGGGATTAATGGGTGCCTGTTTCGGTGTTATCAGGAACTGATTTCATAGCTGGCCATAACTGTCTGTGTCCTCTGATTACCTTTTTCTATGATTTAAATGGAAGGAACTCTAATCCTCTCTGGGTTTATTATTTCTGAGGCCTCAAGGACAGGCACCTGGAGAACTCGGTCACCTATTAGAGAGTGCCGGCCAGTCCTGGTGACACCTAGACTGGGAAGATGTCTCCCGTTAGCACTTGGCTCTAAGAAATGTTTTCATTAACGGGGACAGTGCCGTTTTAACACTAGTCTAAGTTCTCTAGGAGTTGCGGGGGTGGGGGGCAGCGTGGAGAGATGGAGGGAGGAAGGAGGAGGGAGGAGGGAGGAGGGAGGAGGGAGGAGGGAGTCCTGTGCTACTTGCAACTTGGAGACCAGCTGCCTGCATATTGCGCTTGCTCTTGGGCCAGAGGGAAAAATGGAAAGCTTTCTGCAGGGACAAATATACACAACACTGAAGTTTCTTGGGTAAGGTTTTTAACCACTGAGTGCTGATATTTGTAATTCGGGGGTCACTACAAGCTAATGTAAGTAATAATGGGAGAAAGATCTGAAACCAGATCTATGTCATGACTTTCCATTCTCAGAACTCATAACCTATGGAATCTGTACCTGTTCCAAAGGGGTGCTGATGGGCAAAGGCAGGCTGCCAATCAGCAGCAGCTGCACTATAGACCTCTGCAGCTAAGCTACTGTGAAGAAGTACTGCCGTTTCGCTTCCTGTCATACTTTACATCTGACAAAATGTCAGCTACTGTTTGGATCACGTGGCTTTCTCTTCGCATGAGCCACCCAGTCTCGCCTTTGCTTTTCTTTACTAGAACAGCAACATTTGTACTTCCTCCAAATCATCTGTTGCCCCTTCATCCCTTAGATCAGGAAACATCCATCAGCTTCTACAGTTGGATTCAAGACGAGTCTCGCAAACCCTTCTCATTCGCAAACCCAGTCCTAGCTATGTTATAAAGAATGATTTCACTAGTATCTTATACTGAAATCTGTAATTAACCAAAAGACAAAATTATGATTCCTTCGTGTATCTGATATTGATTTCCCCCCAAGGTAAATATGCAGCATCATTGGGGAATATTATATTACCTCTCCATGTCTTCTTAGAAACTTGCCACTTATTATAGCATTATACACAGAGAAAAATCCTTAAGAAATGTTTGCTGTTCCATGTTGGTGATAATGAACATGTTTAAAATTGTTACTTGTGGATGCTTTGCTGAGAACTTCCAGGGTTGAAGTTGTTGAGAATTTGGGGTAAAGTTCCCTAAGCTAGAAACTCTTCCTTGTGTAAGATGTCTCTGCTCAGTTCTGAATGTCATTCTGAAAGCAAGAATAGTTCATTAGGAACAGCTCTCTTCCTAGTTCAGACTGCTGAGTGTGTAGTTAAACCTTTCTTGTTTCTCTGCCTTTTTTCTCATCCTTGTACTTATTCACTGAAGCCTTCTTCCCCTTGCTGACTTCCCACCAGCTTCATCTCTACAATATAGACACAGCTCTGTGGTTTTCATCTTCTGTATACTGTTAAGACATTTGTAGTAGCAAATTTGCCTATTTAATAGCATGGTCATTTTGTCATCATATGTTTTCGAAAGGAATGAGGCAGTAGTCGAACAAGTGTGTTTTATAGCTGATGCTCAGTAGCCTGCATCTGACTGCTCTCCTGAAATCTTCGGAGCACAACTTTGACTCTATACTTGAAATTCAGTCCTGTTAGTCTGATTTTTCAGTTATGTCTTACTAATCAAATCACTAGCTTATCTGTTCAGTATAAAACTACTTTTTGTTTCAAAGATTGAAGGACTACTTCATAGTCAGGCATGTACTCCAAACATATTTTCAAGTGTTCCTAGATCCAATACAAAGGGTATTTAAGCTTAAAATGTTCTTCTCTAGACCCCTAGCTTAATTCTAGCACTGAAAATGAATTGTTAATGTAAAATGAGAAGGGCAGAGAATTCTCTGAAGGAGTGATCTTTAAAAGAAGGCTTTAGGCTGAGAACTGGCCATCAGATACTGGTGGAGTAGAAACTTTAATGATCATATTTAATTCCCTTCCCCCAGCCTTTGACACCAGAGTTCTCAAACATCCTGTCTACACCACATCCTGTCTACACTCTCACTGAAGTCCTTGACTGTCACTCTGATATTGTCAGTGGATATTTGGAAAACCAAATCCTGAGTGTAGTTACCCTCTGACCCTTTGTCACACTGTTTCTGAAAGGAAATCCTGTACACTATGTATTTCATTCTTTGCCCATTCTTAGCTATTTAAGATTACTCTGACCAGTGAATCCACACAATTCTATTATGCCTCTTCTTACCAAGGTCATCAGCAACTGTCCCAAAAGCCAGATAAACTTTGGTGAAGCCTTTAACTTCGGGATGCAGTTGTAGCCTTCTCTCCTGGTTTTTCTGCAGTATCTATCTCCAGACAGTCCCTTTTGTTTGTCCTTCTGTGGGTGACCTGTCTATTGGTAGAGCTGGAGTATTAAAACCAGCCACCATCACTCCATTGGGGTTAATTTAATTTTCTATTTTATTTCTCTATTTTATCTGAATGAAGCTTTTTAAAATAAATAAAATAGTATATTTTGTTTTCCTTTATCTTCCAGAGAAAGCAGCACTATGATAATTTTGACTTTACTTTTTAACTTGCTTCCTTTGATAACAGCATATGTACTATATAGGATCTTGACTGAATATTTAACAAATGTATGAATAAAGTCAGATAGAGGAAAAGAAACCACGCTTCCCTAAAAGTATTTGTAAGAAGAAAAATCTATCAAGTGTTCATTTTTCTCATTAAACCTTCATAAAATGAGGGGCATAGATAATACTACTCACATTTCACAGGGTAGAAAATTGAGGTTTAAAGTATTTTTCCTGATATCATATAACTGATGAATTACTCAGTTGTGATTTCTCTTTTCAATTAATCTACAGCCCATACTCCATTCACTAGGACACCCAGCCAAGCATTAGTATCTAGATATCAGAATAGAGAGAGACTCATCTTTGACACCATCATTTGTTTTGCATAAGAGTTATTGTATTGATGTGTCATCAAATCAAGCATATTTTAAAAATACAATTGCAAGGAGCTTGAGAGGGAAACATTTGTTTTTCTAGCATAAATATTTCAGAATAATTTCAGATTACTCTGATTCAAATGCTAGAAAAGACAATTACTCATATAGCATTAAATACACGAAATACTAATTGCACAGAACTTGGACTAGGATAAAATTTAGAAGAAGGTTCCTTTGGAATATTCTTGGGTTTAAGCTATTTACAAATACTAACTGGCTTAAACCATGACACAAAACTTACTCCAATCGATTTGTATTTCTTTACGCTGATATCTAGGCACCAGCTCTTAATGTATAGTATTTTTCATAAATCTTAAAGTCTTTGGAAATTATTTCTGATATCTAAGAGGTATTTAAAAAATCCTTTAACTGGGTAGTGGTGGTGCACACCTTTAATTCCAGTACTTGGGTGGCAGAGGCAGGCAGATTTCTGAGTTCAAGGCCAGCCTGGTCTACAGAATGAGTTCCGGGACAGCCGGGGTTATACAGAGAAACCCTGTCTTGAAAAAAAAAATCGTTTATGTAATTTTGAGAGTACTATAGACTTCTAAATTGTATTCTTGATCCACATTATAAAATGTCAGGTTATGCTAATTAGAAACCAAAAATACCTATATTAAACAAGCTTTTATGATTTTATAATACTAATACTTGCAAATGTTATCCAGCACATCAATGTTATCATTTTGTGCATAACAATTAGAAGAAAGGACTAAGGTCTAGAATGATCTATTCACTCCATAAAGAACTGAGGCACTTCTTCCTTATTTTTATGATTCCCAGGAAAAAGGACATTCATTGAAAAATAAATCAGTTCCATTGTGTTTTCATTTCAAATAAAATTTGATGAGACCAGGGTACAGGTCACATACCTGAGCGACATACACACATGGCTGAGTGTACCAATGTGGATGCTTCTAATGCAGAACAAATGGTCTCATCATTTCTGTCAACTCTGTTAAGAAAAAAATCTGTATTTTGAATAAGCCATTTGAAATGTGTGTTTAAAACTTGTGGTCCCCGGTAAGTTCAGTCATATTCTATCCTTTTCACTATGTAATTTTGACAAATACAGTTACTATTACTTGACTGTCTGTGTTCCACAATTATAGGAGTGCTATCTCCCCAGAGAGTTTAAATAAAACTAGCTCTTCCAGAGACAATAGGATTTTGTTCTCTCTCTGTAATTCTGTCTTCTAAACCTAGTAGCACCTGGCATGTAGAACCTGGAATGTGATTCAGTGGTGGAGTGAAAACTCAGCATGTGGGAGACCCTGTGCTGAAACTCCCCAGCAGCTAAATAAATAAATAAATAAATAAATAAATAAATAAATAAATACTAGAACTGACTTCACATTGACAAATAAGTAGAAATAAGTAAGCTTACTTTCTTCCTTATAAAGATATAGAATAAACACTTGTTTAATTTTATTACTTTCATTCTAACATAATATACCTGATTTTAAAAATTTATGTCTTTTAAATAATAAAAGCAACAATTTTAAGAGAAATAGTTATATTCAGTTTGATGAAGGTCTTTACCACAGCCAAACTATGATTTTCTTCAAGTGTTAAAACATTTGTTATGTTTCTTTTTCAAATTAATTTGTTATTAAAGATGGATGGCTTCTTCTCTCATTTGTTCTTTTAATGCCATATATCATTCATATATGCCATGCACATTAGACGATAATAACCAAAATTGGCAATGGAGAAATAAGTATTTAATAAAACTTTAACAGCATTTCTTTCCCTCTAGGTAAGATTAAAAAATATTATTAAAAATCACCTTCCTCCCTTTCAGAGCCAGAACCCTGGCAGAAATAAGGAGCAAGGGAACAACTGTGAAGAGGATGTAACCTCATTTTCCACATATTCACCATGTAAGTTTTTTCCTACTTCATGAATACATATAGGCTGTAGTGCGGTGTATTAAACTCAGAAAGAAGACTGAACAGAATGTAGATATTTCATCAACTAAAGAATTTTTAAATATTGAGGTAAAGATAATTTTTACCTAACATTTGATAATTTAAATGCCTTTGACAAGGTCAAGATTTAATAATGAAATATGAATTTTCCTACCCTGAAAAATTATAGAAGTCACTTTGATACTCTTCTGAGTTTTTGAAACCTGTGTTTCCAAGTCAATTTTTCAAAACTGAATCACATTTTTTTTTTTTTTTTAGTGGAGCTGAGTTCTCTCAGCTGTGAAGTAGAAAGCTGAGGCTCGAATGTTTCATAAGATTCTAATTACCATAGTACATGCAATTCTATGTCTAGCATTTGAAGATGAATTCTGTGTTTCTACCGGTTCAGACCAGGTCTCATTAGTGTACAGTGACCTGTTTACCATCATCTCCAGCATTTATGAGCATCTTACCCTCCTCGTCCTCCAGAGCACCCACTCTGAATCTCAATGATGATGGGGTACCCAATGTCTCCACCTTCTGACTTCCCTCTTCAGCCAAGAAAAATGGCCTTTTCTATTCCTTTTAAGTTAGTTCAAAAATGTTGAAGTCATTTTGAACTTCTGTTCTTTCTCTCACACTCTATATCCAGTCCAGCGTAATACTATTGACTGTATCTTCAAAATATTGCCAGCATTCAACCAGATGTCATTGATCATTGTTATCTATCCTAGAGAGAGAGGATGCACATGCCTCTGCTACTGAATATATGCCATTTCTACTCTCTTCACATGCTCTTCCTCTTTGGGACATCCTAACTTCCTGTCCTGTTTCATCCACAGATCACCGCCCCTTTTATTTGTTTTGTTTCACTTTGTTTTGTTTTTGTATTTCCCTTGCCTGTCCCTTCTCCACTGTGCTCAGCATCATTTAGCATTCATTACATTTCACTTAGTTGTCTGTTTTTTCATTTATGGCCCGCTCCCTTCATTTTCAATACCCATCCTAGGAGAGCATGATTATTTTGTTCATGTCCATCTGGCCTATACCAATACATCATCAATGCCCAGTTATACACTACTGACTACTGACCACAAGCTTCTATAAAGTCAGGCCAATATTCAAATCAGATAGTATTCAACACAATGCTTACCAAGTTTACTTTGATAAAATTATTCAAACATTATCACAATACACATATGAATACCATATATGAAATTAAATTAAAACTGATTAAAGTGGTTACTGGTTATATATTTTATGACCTTAATAATAAAAGATCACGCTAAAGTTCCTTATTAATACTGCCTATATATTTATCATAATATTCTACCTTCTAAAGAACTGTCAATAACAAGTGAACATTATTGCAGTTCTTTGTAGTGAAAAATCTCATCTCTTTAGCTAAAACTGAGCGCTCTCTCACCTGTGCAACTGTGACTGGGCTCAGCCCCAAGTTTTCATGGGACTGAAGGAAGGTCAGAGCACACCAACTCTGTATCCCAGTGATGATGGTGTACCCTGAAACCATCTGCCTACTAACTCTACCCTGCTAGGGCTGGACTCCAGATCTGGACACATCTGACAAGCACCTGAAACTTCTGTTCCTTGTTAGTGTCAAATGCAGACTCTTAAACTAAAGTGCTGGTATGCAATTTCCCATACTTTGACTATAATTCTGGGCTGACAACTGATTTTCTTAAACAAAATAGTCAAGCATCTTCATGCCCAATACCTTCCTTGCAGTTATTCCATCAGCTCCATCAAAAATTCAAGGGATTACTTTATTTAGAGTCAGTGTTTAGGTGTTATGGACAGGGAGATGAATGAGACCTCTGGACAAAAATCACACACATGCATGTTCATACACATATATGCACACACAAAACACAACACAGATAACCAACACACCATACATGCACACTCCCCAGATACGATATCCATGTACACATATATATTCTGAGATATACACACACCCCACATACACAACACACGCACAATACATACATACCCTACATATGCAACATATACACAATACACACATGAACATGCACACACACACCTACATGCTCTTCCCAGACTAGTATTTATAGAATCTAAGTTCAGTTCTAGAAGCAAAAAGCATGTCTTCCTTCTTCATGTGAAAGAAAGATTACCCTGCTACAGGAAGTCTCCTCCACAGGCCTAAGTTTTCTTTCACTGCTGAAAGTTTTTTTTACCACATAACTTCATTTTTTTAAAACAGGAAAAATTTCCCCCCATACTGTTTTATTTGATATTTAAAGTTATATTTTACTTTAGCAACATTTGAAAACAATTCTTTTTCTTTGAAAATGATAACACACATTCCAACATCTGTTTGAAAGATCAAAAACTGTCTCTTTCATTTTCACTCTCAAAAAGAGAACATTATGTAAGTTTTCCAGCTGTGAAGTTACTACAGCCCATTGTTTTTGTGCTGTTCCTGGGCTGATAGAGTAAATGTGGTGTGCTTAGTATAGGGACATTGACTCGATCATTTGGTTAGATTTTAGAACAGAATGCATTTTATCAATAGGTATGCTTTTTCCAGGAAAAAAAAAAAGACATTTTTTACCAAGTAATATTTCCAAAAATTAATGAAACACCAATAATAAATTTATGCTAGTTAATTATGCAAACTATTACAAAGACTATACTAAGTAATATACATAATAAGTATATGAAAATGCTAAGTAGAGGCATAGATTCATTTCCTACAGTTACTCTACAGTATCAAAATATCACAGTCTATGTGTGAAACAAGAGTAAATGCAACTTTGATGTCCATTAGTTAAAGAGGGGCTGCGCAGTGGCAGCTTTTGGCTATATAGCAGATGATAAAAATGTATTAACTACTACTGCTTCTGTGAAGATTCTCAAAATACCTCCAGACAGTGTGTGTAAGTGAAACTGTTCAATCTTCATCATAAATAGCCATGCAGTCTCCAGCATCTCACCATGAACTTAGGAAGACACACAGTTGGAGCACAGACAGATGCGAGGAACCTGAAAGGTCTGTGAACACAAAGGAGGAAGAAGCAAGTGCTGAGGCAAGATCCATCCTGCCAGAGGTCAACAGGGAAAGCTCTGAGAACCAGTACGATGATCTGTATGTGTTCATCCCTGGGTTTGACACCGAAGGCAACTCTGAAGAGCCTCTCCCACCCTGCAGGCCACCTCTGCCCCCACCACGAACAGGGGCTGCTGCCTACCAACTAGAAAGACCTCATTTTACCTCACAAGGTAAGTTTCTGGCTAAAAATGCAGAGAAACAATTTGTTCCAAGGCTTCTACACAACATATGGTACAAGGGTGGATCTGCGGACACATGATCAGATTTTAAAACCAAGGGTGACTCTCTGATCTTTAACAACTGAAGCTAAGGGAAGAAAGCAAGAGACGATCTACCTACCTTCTTTCCCTGCCTCTCTCCCCAAGTAAAGTGTTCTGGCAAAGCTTTATGAAAGCAAATATAATAAATAATAATAAAATAATCATATAATTTGGAAAGAATCCTTAGTGATGAACATAAAATGAACATGGTGAATTCTGTGGGAAAGTTCAATGCTCTGGCCAGAAGGAATGCTGTAAGAGGAGGCTGGGAGATGCTCATGGCCACTTTACTTGACTGGTAGCAAGACCTTCCTTTAGGACTAATCTGCCTGGAGTTCTCCATAGCTTTGGACACTCCCAGATCCAGGGTCATTCATTATCATCCCCTGCTTTATTGACCTAGTTTGTGCTTAACCTCTCAAGTTATAAACTATTCTCACAATGAAAATTTCATAATGAAGACTAAAATGCCCCCTTTATTCATCATATATCATAAAAATATATATTTTAGTCATCAGATCATAGAAAACTATCAAATGTGTGAATGTGGCTTTAAAGGGTGACATTTGAAGAGGCTGGAGAGATGGCTCAGCAGGCAAGAGCACTTGCTGCTGCTCTTGCAGAGGATTTAGATTCTGTTCCCAGAAACTATGTGGTAGCTCACAATGGTCTTTGACTGTTCCAAGAGATCTGTCCCCTCTTCTGGCTTCTTTGGGCTTGTATACACTTAGTACACATGCATACATGTAAGCAAATGCTTATAGACATGAAATAAAATATTTGTTCAAGTGAATGTTTGAAACCATCACATTTAGCATTGCGACCTCTAAGGCACTGACTGTCTCTGGGAAGGCTCCTGCTTATCAGAATAAGCTACACTAAGGTGCCATACTATGTCAGAAAAACAAACCTGGGAGACACCTTTTTGGCCATTCAACCCGCATTCACTGGCCACCTACTATGTGCCAAGCTTCTGTGGACCCTTGAGAGATAACAGTGCAGTTGGTACATAATTCTTTGTAGGAGAAGAAAACAAGAGGGCAGCAGACTGGTCACAAAATTCTACTGTGTTTTTTATATTTGAAATTTTTAAATACAAGAGTATAAGATAAAACTATTATCTATGTCAGATTAAATATCTATAAGATATATTATATCATATTTTTATAAGTCTTCATATACAATATGTGGGTTAAGAAACCTAATACCATCCTTTCATAAGTTTAACCAGATCTCTATGATCAAAATTATAATTGTGGCCAATATATCTCCTGAAAACTAACACAACTAAAAGGCAACCCTGCCAAAGAAAAACATTTTTTTATTTAAAAATGTTACTGCATTCATTTGCTTAATACTTTTATATTCTGAATGTAATGTTTACAAATGGGTTTCATTATAATATACATTATGTGCATATATATTTCCATCATACTCATTTTCCCCTACTTTCTTGTCTCCTTCTCACTACTCCCCTTCCCCCTGGCAGTTGATCCCTTTTCTACTTTTATATCTTTCCAATCCATCTTTTCACCATAGCACTGAAAAGTAAGCAGAAAAGAAAATGGCACTATTTGGCAACATATTTTTATAAGTTTTCTTTTTTAGACTTATCCACTTTTTACTTTATGTGTATGAATTTGGTTGGCCTGAACAAATACATGTGTCCTATGTGTATGCCTGTTGGATCCCATGGGACTGCGACTACAAATATGTTAGCAACTACATGGCTGCTGGTAATCGAACTCAGGTCCCCTGCAAAAGCAACAAGTGCTCTTGACCCCTTAGTTCATTTGTCAAGATCTGTCCTTGAGTTATGAACAAACAGATGTCAAATTCCATGCACGAGCTTTTCAGACATAATTTTGATAAACTACTAAGACATACCACTATAGAACAATTTTTTACATTCACAAAAATCAAGAAACTGAACTATCGTTATGAGCCATCTGCCATTTGGACACACGACCAGAGAGCCACAACTAGAGTATATTAAAGGTTTTTTCTTTTCTATACAGTTATACCCTATTATCTTACCAGTTGAAGTGATTTGCTCATAAGAGTGATTCATTTACTATTTATTAGTATACAACCTGGAATAAAAAAAAACTCAGGCCCAACTTCTTAACACAAAGTATAATCTGACACTTTAGAAGACAAGAAGTAAAATGTAAGATTCCTAGTGTGAGTCCAACTTTAGAACGAGTTGGAAAGAGTGGTGGGTGGAGAACAAAGGGAGTTAACAGCTCAGGAAATGGGTTCATAAAAGGGAGACAGTTGACACATTTTGCTAAAAATGAAGTGCTGTAAAAGTCTTTCCCACACACTTAATCAGGTTTCACCCAGAGGCTGTCAGGAAAACAGAAGTCAAAATCCCAAAGCCATATTATTCATGCAGAAAAAAAAGCAAGACACAGTGATTTCAAAGCTGGTGCCAGGCACAGAGGTATTTAACACTTCTTAGGTGAAACTAACCAGAAGAACAAAGTTGAAGATGCTTTGGAAGGCTGTCATGGCGGTCTCTCCCAGAACTACCAAAAGCAATTCCTAAATGCTCTTGGAAAAAATACCCTTTGTGTGGTTCTATTAGTTGTGCTTTCTCTGAGCATCTAAAATTTTCCACTAAAATCCAGTTATCATAATTATTATCAGATTCTTGTTATATGAACAAAGGCAAATAGAAATTAAAAGAGTAAACAATAATATGCATAGTGAAAGACATTTTTGTTGGCCTAGTAGAGAGCCACAGGTTCTTTTTAGCTTATTTACCACAGAGTGCTTCAAATGCTTATCTGTTTAACAACTGCTACTAAATTTTCTTAGTGTGTTCTTATAAAGTAGGTAAATATTTTACTGAATATGGATCCCTAAAGACTTCAAATGTGTGACTGATTTTTAACTGTATAACTAACACTTAAGCCAAAACCACCCACACTGCCTGGTATGTCCAGACCTCTACCTTGGTGCCATGTTTCTGGGTGAGGTCCGCGTTCACCTATGAAAACCAAGAGTCACTTTCTTGAAAGTCAGTTTGTAACAGCAGGGAAACCCTTGTTAGGACAGACAGTGGCAGCATGTCTGACTGTTCCCTCAAATCATTTTCAGAGAAATTAGATGTTAGGTGAAATATGCAATACACACAGTAGAAAAGGGAAGAAGACTTACTGACGAAAAAATATTCTACAAGTTGTATGCTTTAAAACACCTCCTTTCAAAGCTTGGGAGTTGATATATAAATTTATGCCTCAATTTTGAGATAATAAATACATACCTTTAATCATGTTTGAAAAATAATATTGTAAAACACATATTAAAATATTTTCATACAAAGTTGGCATTTCTTTTTGAATAGAATAGAAACATCTTAGTGGAGACAGGGCCTTTTTTCATATTGTTTTCAATGGCATTTGAGTAAACTGATTCGAGGTGATATATGAAATTAAAGACAGCAAGAATATTACAAAAAAAAATAAGAGTAAACCCAAACTAAATATTTCCTAAGCAGGGAAAGTGCTGGAAAACCAAATGGAAAGAAGTCACAACAGGAATGATCTCAATGCAAGACAAGAGACAAGAGAGGATCCCAGCAGAGAAGAAAAGAAAGAAGAAGCACAGGAGGAGGAGGAGGAAGAAAACCCATATGCATTTGCAGAGACTGAAGACAATGAGTATGACCTGATCCTGGCCAGTAAGAGTGTAAAGAAAAAAACTGGAAATCGGTCTTTCATTATAAACAGACCACCAGCCCCCACACCCCGGCCCACTCACATCCCTCTCAAAGAAGAAACAACACCTTACATAGCTCAAGGTAATATTTGTTATTTATGGACTTTTTTCTCAACATTTAAATTGTATGTACATGGATATTTTGCCTGTATGTATGTCTATGTAACACATATATACCTGGTACCCATGGAGGCCAGGGAGAGCATCAGATGGTCTGAAAAGTAGAATTGCAGACTAAATAGAATAAGCTACTATGAGGGTGTTAAACATTGAACCTGGGTCTTTTGAAAGAGCTACCAGTAAGTTTAACTACTGAGTCATGCCAAGAGCCCCGACTTCTTTATGTTTTTGTCCCTTGGTTTATAGAAGACCTGGGGTTAGAGGGTGGGATAGAAAGTGAGGCAATTGGTGATTTAAAATTCTAAAGGTTGTGAGCATCTTTTCAACTCACAGAGAAGTTATATTGAGGCAATTTTTAATGTTTTTATTAATTCTTGAAGGATTTCATACATGCATACAATATCATAATCACCACACTCCTTCAGATTCACCTTCTTCCTTCCAACTTTCTGTATTTAATTTTAATAATCTACCTAATCCAATTTATGCTGCCTACATACTCATGTGAGTAGACCTATCAACTGGAACAAGTTTTACCAACAAGGGATCTTAAAGAAAACTGACTCTCTCACTCCTAGAGGCTACTAACTGTCAGTGGCTCCTTCTTGAGGTGTGGGTCAACTGAGTCCTTCTCCCCCAACCCATGCTGGAAGGATGTGTTTTTGTGCAGGTTTTACACCAGTTTTTTTGCTGCTCTTAATATCTTCCTGTTCCTTCTCCATGATGGTCCTTGGGCTTTAGTGACATAGAGGTGACATAGATGTCCCATCTGTGCGTCAGCACTCCATAGTTATTTAGTCTCTGCATTTTGACCAGCTATGAGTTTCTGTGTTAACTATAATATCTGTTGCATCAATAACCTTTGATGTGGTCTCAGAGCTACAATAAGAATTTACGTGGTAGTTTGATATTGCGTCCATTTAGCAAAATAATAGTATGTTCATTCCTGGGGCCCGTAATCTCTCCAGGCATATCTTGGTCAGATTTACTCTTAGGGAGTGGGTCTTAAATACAAGCAGTTAGTCAACTCCATGACATCTGTACCATTATGGTACCCATAGCTATAGCTTGTGATGACCATCATTATCATAGTTGATAGGTTTCACAACTGGGTAAGATTCATACTACCTTCCTGTACTACAAAATTAGAACTTAGATAGTCAGTGCTTCTTAGTGCAAGTAAGATTTTTCCATGCCGTAGGACCCAAGTGCGAGGTGTCTTCAGCAATAATAGGTCCTCAACTATTATAGTAAGTTATGCTGGGCAACTAACAGCATTGGCCATCACATCTATTGTTTGTGGAGGTCTCTGGCATATTCCTGACTAATAACCCAGGGTAATGTCTCATAATCTGGCAATGAGGTCTTTATTTATAAACTATGACTCTTGGGAGAAGATAATACTCTGTTTAGGGTAACAGAAGTTAAATTCTTCTATTACATATGTTTCCATATAGCTTTTTCAAATATTTTTGTATCCGTTATCCCCCATACCTTATCCTTCCATCCCTCTCCCCACTCAAAAATCCCTCTTCATTATTCTTACCATTTCTTTTTAACTTTTGGAAAACCATGGATAAATGAGTGGTGGAGATTGCATGAATGCATTATTCATTAAACTCTCAAAAGAAATGAAAATTTAAAATAAGAAATGAATAGAGAAAAATTTTAAATTTAATCATGCTTTCTAAGTCTTCATTAATAAGGATGAATTTAAATTAACGGTTCTTACGTAATTCTACAAAAGTCAAATAGAGTAAGAGAAAGACAGAAATTTGGGTTAAGTATTCAGAATAAGCAATTGGGGGCTGGAGAGATAGCTTCAGATGCAAGCAAGAGGACCTGAATTTAAATCCCAATGAAAAGTCAGGCACAGATGTACTTGCCCATACCCCTAGTTATAGAAGGCTTTTCCACATCTTTCCCAGTCCTCACACTCAAGTGGATCAGAAACATGGAATGTCCATCGTTTCCCAGAAAGTCATGCATCCAACCATCCATTTATTAATTAGGAGGACATGCCCCATCCTTGATTCTTGCCAAAACACAGAGTGACAGCAGATGTTATTGGCATACCTGAAGTGTAACATAGCCAAAAGAATGTGTAAAGCATAGAATAAAAGAAGAAAACAGAGTGAAAAATCTAAATATATCATTTCAGAGACTAAACAAAGAAAAAGGCAGAGGGATGGAGAAAGCCATGAGGACATTGCAAAAATATCTTTGTTCAGGATCTGAGCAAAGAATGGCTTTGATACACTAATTCTAATATAGAAAAAGGTTCTATGCATTTCTTTGGTTCTAGTAAAGTCAGACATTGGGGAAACTACCTAAGAAAGTACAGTGTCTGTAGCCTACTGAGATATGTGGGCCACTCAGGACAGCAACAGAGGCAACTTCACATGCAAGCCCTGTGTGGTTTACATTGCCAGCCTCATTCCAGAGATAAGGAAACTGATGCTAGGAGGCAGGACAACACTAGAAAGCAGGGCCAGTAGCAGCATTGTTGTTCTGCTCCCCACACCTGTGAAGGATAAACTGTGAGCTTCATCCACCAATACATTCACTTTAATTTCATACATTCATATTTACTTTCCCTCTCTGACCTACAAGATTCACAGTGGAAGAGATGAGTCTCCTCTGAATATCCCTTCCCATCATTAAGTCCTTGTTGAATGCAGAATTCATAAACTGAGAGAATTTTATAAATATTTGCCAATGAACTAATGGTGGAAGAGGCAGGGTCTGCATCCACAGGACTACAGTAGAAGACTTCACTAACAGTATGAAAGACAATACAAAGGCTATGTCAGTCAGCATATGAACTCCTCTTCTTCTGCCCGAAAACATCCAGTGTTTAAAGCACTACTGATTTTCAGGGCAGAGCACATACAGAACAAAGCTCCAAGACATCCACAGATATGCTATGGATATCTTTTTTTCCATATCTGCTATGGATCACATATCAAAGCATAGCTCTGTCTTGCCTGTAGTACTCGAATATTGTCCACCCCGGAAATGTAACTTAATTCAAAACTGAACACACATCCATCCATTTTATCGGGAGACGTGTTCCTCTTCCTGTTATATTGGACAAGATTAGGCTCATCGGCATCAAAAATATAGATATTTCTATAGATTTATATCTTTTAGTGACAGAATTCTTGATTTAAAACAAATCAAAGAAAGAAAATGATAATCAATACAGCATAGATAGACTGGTAGTCCATCTCCATCCTAGACCATGCAAAGATGTAAACTCCTGTTAGGGAAACTTTTTTCCATCAAGGAATCATTTCTCATTTCCCTTCATACAGTTAATAGAACAAAAATAGTGCTGAGTCCATATGGCTAATTTGGGGCACAATACAATTCCCCCTTTCAATTTTCAGTTGCTCCCGAGGTATCCTTGGCATTTTGCAGTGCAAGAAAGTTGTATATGACCTTCTTGAGGGAGTCTCTGCTGAGAAGACCCTAAATGTCAAGTACAATTCCTTCGTTTTCAGTGAATTTCCACTTATAGTTCACTTTTACTTGGAACTGATCATATACACTTTGTGTGTGTGTGTGTGTGTCTGTGTCTGTGTGTGTGTTGGGGGGCTTCTGATAGAAACTGAAGAAAATTAATCGCTATCATTGTAACTATAACAGTAGAATGGCTTCTGTCTTCATTAGCAAAGAAATATATTCAAGTTGGTTGAAGTAGGTCTTAGAGCCAGAGCCTTGCAGACCACTCTCTGCCTACATGATTTCATCCAAAACATTTAGCTTCAGCACACATTATACATGTTACAGGTACTGTTAGAACAGAATGACGTAGTCATCCTCCAGTCCGTCAGGGTTAGGGTTCTAGGTGAAGTTCTTTATCTTTCTCTGAAAGGTTGCTGGTCCAGTTCTACAAAGGAGCCATCATTGTGGCTGAGTACATACTGTTCATCAAACAGAAGCAATACAGCTGGGTAACCTGGGCTTAATCAATTGTTCTACTTGTCCTCAGAGCAGAGTACCATGGTCTCATGCCTCATCCACAGAGACACTGAATGAAACCAAGAGGACTTTCCAGGCCATCTGTTAGAGCACTGATACAAGGATAAATCTTATTGGTCTCATCTCTCAAGGATTCAGTTCCATGCTCATATAAAGTGGAAAGGCAGCCATATTTAAATTGGGGTAAACCTACATTACAGATTTGAACATGTGAGCAAATGATGGAAGTGTCACGAAGCACTTACATTTTTTTTCAATTGCAGCACAACTTTTCTGCGATTTTATTCTTAATATGTCATGATCATGATTAATTTACCTATAGTAGTAATTCTCAGTGTCTCCCAGATGTCAGTTAGCAATGTCTAGAGAAACTTTGACTTTCACAAGTAGAATAATACTAGCAGCACCTAGGAGGTAGAACTCAAAGGTACCTGATGACTATCCTATAACTTAAAGATCAGCCTTCTACACTTCCAGTATAAAAGCTTACATAATATAAAATGTCAAGAGTACCAGTGTTGACAGACTCTGATATGCATTATTACTATGATTAAGCAAATGTAAACATTTGAAATCTTTAGATAATGTTCATTTAACAAACTGCCCACACAGACACACCACACACACACACACACACACACACACACACACACACACACACACCACTTTAGAGTTCTTGAATTTTTAGTGTTTTCTTCTAGGATTTTTCACTGTGAGTATCTTTTTAACTCTGACCAGAATTATTAGAAATTAGAGTGATTAGGTTTGAGTGACCAGAGAAGAAGATGCTCTATGGAACTATCCCAGTGAATGGCATCTCCTTTGAAGAAAGTTCATCAGTAAAATTCATGACCGCATGAAGAGATGGAATTAAACTAGATATCACAGTAAACTCAAAGGGTATATAAAGTAGTGAAATTTATACAATCTCAATTCATTTTTTAGAAATTTACCCTTGTAAATTATAATACGTGCTTTATGGATTTTCATGAGGACTAAAGGTGCATATGCTTTGTGGCTGACTCAGGGCAAAATGCAGGAGATGGGCAGATGATACGTTAAATTATTCTATAGACACAGGGTGCATCAACCTCTATTCCTTGTTAGTGCCTCCTTCTGCTTCTCTCCTCTCATATGCATGTGTAGATATAATATATTGTAAGCCATTCCAAAATATTTACCAGCTACCCATATTGAAAACAATTAGAACAAATGAGCACAGCCCTGGCTTTGGATATTTTTGATTCACATAGGGTGAGTTCTGTTAGCATATGTAGTATTTAATGGTTGTTTAAAGTTTACATAACCAAATGGATTATAAAATCAGACTTTAGAAGGCCAGATCCTATGAAATACAATGGAAAAAAAACACATAAACCCACTGGTATCTAGAATGAAAGCATTTCCCGACACAATACGGAGGAAGAGAAAAAAATTCCATTCCAATTATTACCAATGATGAACCAAAAGGTGTAAGCCTAATAGCTTTAAAGGTTTCCAATGGCTTCCTGACTACTGAAGTCACTTCCCTTTGAAATAAAAGTAAAAGATTTGGGTTATTACTCAATTAGTATTTACTCTCTTCTAACTGAGTGGAGATGACCAAAACAAAGTCAGCCTGCAGCTGGGCAAGCAGCAGGTGTTGTATATATGTTGCTTGCCTGAAGGATGATATGCTTACCCAGGGATGCATGGAACCTTAGCTAATATAAACTCATTGTGATGGTCTCAAGCTGTCAATCCCATAAAACAACCTGCCTTTTCCCAGAATTTACTCATTTCCTAGATAGGACATGTTTTTAAAATAGAAACAGCCTTATTTATATAAATTACATATTTAAATAAAAACTTTATTTTTTACCCTTCCCCATAAATTAAGTTGCTTAAATACTAGAGAAAATAATTGGTTATGAGATTTCCTGTGTGGAAACAGTATTCTCATAGTAACCTACTGATAAAGTTCACATTTCTGTTATGAATTGGAAAGAAAATGAATGTGTTCTCCTTAGGAACCTAAGCGTCTGTGAATATCACCCTTGCCTTTCATTTTCCATGTCATTTACTTCCAGGTTGTTATGTGCTTTCCACTCTCCTGTCTCTGCCAATCTCTAAAGGAGAATGTACTAATATGAATAACTGTGTGTATGTGTGAGCTGGCTGGTGAGTGGGCGCACGTTTTCCTTAGACACCAAAACATAGTTTCCATTTTCCTAAGTCTGTATGTTCCTGCCAGGAGAAAGATCCTCATAGTACATGGCAGATATGACCATGTCCACATTCCTGTTTGATGTGGTGACCTGTGTTGGATAAACATTCCACACAATGAGGTGGAACTAATGTCAAAATGTCAGGGAGATAAAATGGTTTCAGGCTACCAAAGTGTGTGTAGTTTCTTTCTTTCTTTCTTTTTTTTTTTTAATTTATTTTTATTAGATATTTTCTTTATTTACATGTAAATTTTTCCTTTCCCGGGTTCCCCTCCAAAAAACAAACAAACAAAAACAACAAGAACAAACCCCTTTTGCCTCCCCCCTCCCCATGTCTGCCACCCCACCCTCTCCCACTTATTGGCCCTGGCATTCCCCTACACTGGGGCACAAAACCTTCACAAGGCCGAGGTCCTTACAGTGTGTATAGTTTCTTATAGGGGCTGCATATCTTCCCTAAGCTTCGGGTGAGCCACCGGGACCACCTATCGGGTGACAGCATTCTCCTTCTCTATTGACATCATCAGAAAAGGGTTGTTCCTTCTGCTTTCCATTTCTTCTTCTGCCTTTTGTGGCTAGCTCTTATACAGTACATAGTGGGGAGAGAGATGGGGAAAACAAGGCTACAAGGACTGAGTAGTGACTCTTGTTCTCCCTGACTACGTTACTTGCCTTCATCAGTGGGCACTAGTAGCATGCTTGACCTCTGTCTAAATGAACACTGCAAAGTGCAGGAAGCTCTGGAAACTGTCTGTTATACCTGTGCACCCCAGGACCTGGGCTGCGTACCTGGCAATATAATGAATAATAAAGAAGTCCCTTCTAGGAGCACATCACTTGCAAGCTCAGGACACAGTATAGAGTGTGATGGGCACAGAGCATCATGGGATTTGTGACTTCTATTCCGAATCCTCATCAATGACATTTGCTATCCCCCAGATTTTTATCAGCTTTGCCACACAGACAAAAATGCTGAGGTGCTTTGTCCATTTTTCTGGGAAGAGGCACCCTAAATGACTTCTTTTGCTCTCAGGGGACAATAATGGAGGGTGACATTAGTAATGTTCCTACAGAACAGCCTGGAAAGACAAACTGTGCAAGTGAGCATGTTCCATTCGCCAGCTCCTCCTCTGCTACTTCTGCTTTGCTTAACATATTTGAATATTTAATACTATGCTAATGTTTCACTCAATGTCATGTCTATGCTGGAAAAACTTTTACAGACATCATTTCTCCAGTATTTAAAATAAATGAGGGTGTTGTTTTAGACATTTGTATTGTTTGAGATTATTTTAAACCTGAAAGCCTGTTTTGTTGGTTTTGTTTTCCTCTCTCCTGGTTTCTTGTGTTTAAAGGTAAAGACATGTTCATGTTTTTTTCTTTTCAAATTCTAACCACAGTTAGCAAGAGAAAAATAAGATTACACTGGGTAAAGGTTGTCCAAATTGATGTCAGAAATCGCATTGGTTCCATGCCTTGAACACTGACTGGGTAAAATGCATTTGGAACAGTGCTTACCAAGAGTTCAGCATATATAGTGTCAGCATTGTCAGTACATTTTTAAAAACCATTCTGCTCTGTGATTTAACTTTCCACTTTTTCTATTAGCCCAAGCCCTCTGACTACAAATAGTAGGTCTTTCCTCATGGCTATGCTGTATTTGGAAAATCCTTCTGAACTTTAAAAGCATTGAGAAGAGTGTTGGCTAAGTCTAAATTTCTATAAAGATGTAAAACTTATCAGTAAGCTCAGAGAGAAGGAAAGACACATGGGTGCAGTGGAGGGGAGGTAAGGAATTTTAAGTCAGATTAGGTGTTAATAGGACTTAGCAGTGTAACTTATTCCCTACCTCCACCTACAGCTCTGTTATCAGCATCTCCTCACACCACCAACAATCCCAGTAGTCGGCTCTCTCTCAACTCTAGATTGATCCTGGTTCAACTCTGGAGAAATAACAACTAACGACTAGTAACTGAAGGTCAAGGTCAGCATTAACTTTTCAACACGTGGGCCAAGCATTTGTTGCCAGCAGAAAGTATTCCGAAAAAGTATCCAGAGTGAATTGGATTTACAGCAAACTTCACACCAAGAAAGCTGGGAAGAGAAATCTACCAGCAAATGCTCTGCAGCGTCAAACCTCAGCAGAATCCATAAACTTTTAAGTAACCTGCTGTTTAATTGGAGAAATTACTATTTGCATTCGCCTTTGAGTGCAAGTTGTTTCCCATATTAATGATGCCAGACTACAGTGTTTCAGTCTTAGGCACTCTCCATTACATCTTAACAATATTAGCAAAAACATGGGCTGCCTGTCATCACTTTATGCTAGGGCAACTGTAGAACTAGCTGAAGAAAACCGCAAATAGGACGCGGAGGAAGGGGGGTGGGAATCCAATATCTTAAAAAACAGTCACATGCCAAATACCCCTCACTGTATTTTACTCAGGAAAAACACAAGCCCAGAATGTACAAAGAAAACTGATTTTCAACCAGAGATGTTACTTTAGATGTATAATTTTTCTCAAATGCATCATATTTGACAGCATATTCACTCCTCCTGAGGACATAGAGAGGAATAATGTTTCTCTTGACATCACCTAAGACATTAAGTGTTTAATAAATGTTGATTTGATTTGGGACATTTGTTTTAAAAAAAAAAGTTACTTATAAATGTGCATATACTTGATAAATTCCATACATGACCTTGACATTAGTGTGGTTTAAATACGAGCAGAACCCCAGCAGAACTCTATGATCATCATAGACCTATTTCCCCAGGTCACAGTGGCCAAGTGCCAGGCAGCTGTCTCCTTGCCCCCAAGGGCCTCCGTTCATTTTACAGGAAGATTCTGCTGAGATGCCAGGAACAAGAGCAGGGCCTCGCTCCTGTAACTCCTCTCAGCCTCCTTCTCTAACTTTAAAAGGGAATAGTTACTAAGTAGGAGACACAGCATCGCTGTAGGGAGGAAGCAAGAGGCTGGAGGCCAAGGCTTAAGGGTCTAAATCATTTCTCTGCTAACAACTCTGGGATCATTTCAAAATTCACTTAGCCCTTTTACAAGCTGGTTACTTCCTCGTCTATAAACATATGAGGCTGGGCTAAATCTCCCAGGCCTCTTCGAGTTCCCAAACCCCATAATTCAGACTGCCCATAAAAAAATAAATGTAACTCCGGATACTCATTTTCCAAAAAGTAAAGTAGTAAAGGATCTGGTCTATTTCATTAACAAATACCCGAAAGTATCCAGAACTTTGTGGGTGCTTCATAAATATTAAACACTGAATTTTACCTTTCATCTGCAAAACAGGGTGAGTAATGATGACTTAATTCTCAGAATTTCATGTGCGAAATAATAAATGAGAACAAAGCACTTTTCAGATAATGAAGTAATTCAAACAAGCTGCTTTAAAAGGTCTGAGGTCGGGGTAGATGACGCAAGAGTAAAGTGCCTCTGTTATTATTGCATCCGTGGAACACAACAGGCTTCTCTTCAGTTTAAGAAGAAACAACAGTTATGCTTGCTTATCACCCACAAGCCTGATTGAGAAGTCTCTATGCAAATGAACCTTCACCCTCATGTGGGTTTAGCCTTTATCACTTCTAAAAAAATGGAGCCTTTATCTTTATCTGATTTCAAGAAAGAATCAGCTTAGGAAAGCATTCCATCAACATGAATAGACTCTGCCCAAAGAAAATGCTTGCCAAAATTACTGATAAACTGCATACATGAGAAAATTACAAATTTAATAATCTTTACTTATTACGCAAAAATGAATAGAGTTCAGATATTGTTACTAAGGAAATCCTTATACTCAGAAATAAATATAATTCAATATTGTTATTAAAGAAAATGATACATTGCACTGTGCCTTCATAGAGGCTCCCATGGTCTATTTCATATTCTGAAATGCCTTTGTCTAATAAAATTTATGTTCTGTGCTTTTTTACAGTGTTCCAACAAAAGGCAGCCAGAAGACAATCTGATGGTGATAAGTTGTACAGTCTCCCTAAAAAACCCGGTACTGATGCTAACTTCAACCTATTTAACCTCCTAAATAAGAATTAAAGAAATCATAGGAACTGCATAAAACTCAGATACAAACTACCGAGTTTGATTGATTTTACTTTGAAGTTTATATCATGTCACAATAAAATCAATTATTTTCATTAGGAAGAGCAGGAAAGTCCCTTGCCCCTCCCCCATCATATTGCCTGTGGTGATGTTGTTATTATGGCACCAGGAAGGACAAATAAGGCAAATTCCATAACTTGTAGATCTGTAAGCGAGACTAGCTTGGGTGTTTCTTTAGTCAGTTGTACACGCCAATCAAAGCTAGAACCATTTTCCTAGTATGTTCTTGCTTTCAACATTTGATGAAATATCTTGTGAACAATCATTTATTGTATGGAGTAGAGCTGAAGTTCACTACAGTTACACCAACATCTCAAACAAGTGGGACAGTTTTACTTCTAGTATTTACTTGGACATTTGTCTTTTTCAAGGATAGACTCTGTAGCCTAAATAGACCAAATAACCTAATGTATACTAACTATAACCTAATAGCAGGCTATTTAGTACATCTCTTTTTCAACAGTTGGGACTGAATAAATGTTCAAATATAAAAACCATAAGTTGACGCCAAGCTTACTTAGGGTAATTATCTTTGGTAAACTATGAGCAGATGCAGTTGCACCTTTGATATAACTTCAGTCCCAAATCATGTCATCTTGAAACTAGTACTAGGTAATTATTGAGAAAGACACATTGAAATAAAGAAACCACAGAACCCCCTCCCCCATGTGCTCCATCTCCTTTTGCATCATTTTGAAGAGGCTAGACACAGGCTGTACCTACTTCTGACACTCACTGAACAATATTCAGCTCAGAACCTCAAAGGACTTGCTCTTGGGATGCTATGAGTTGTCCCTCAAACAACACTGTATTCTCAGTATTACTCATCACTTCAAGTAGCATTCCTCATGGCAACTCAGTTGTACTTAGATTGTTCTCATGATTAGTTGCATGGCACTTGAATCCAATACATGAGGAAGCTGAACCTCAACCCTCTCATGAATTATTTACGCAGCTTTTAAGTCTATAGGCAAACAACCACTCTCTTTAAATGGCAATTATCTGATATTAGCATTAACTTCATAATTTAGATATGTCATGGTTTACATGTTATGGATTTCCTCTGCTTTAACACCTGTCCACAGCTTTCTGTGCAGAGGCTACAGAACAGACTAAGGCCTGGCTGGTGGAAGCAGGTCACTTGAGTGGGCTTTGAGGGGTATAACCAGCCCTAGATTTGACACAAACT
Source organism: Montemys delectorum (assembly GCA_019843815.1). Taxonomy (NCBI): domain Eukaryota; kingdom Metazoa; phylum Chordata; class Mammalia; order Rodentia; family Muridae; genus Montemys; species Montemys delectorum. Next base: position 27,990 of record JADRCD010228266.1, on the reverse strand, counting down.
CTCTCCTCACCTCTTGGTTTTCTGAGATGTAGCAAATTCCCATAGCCCCAAACTCATCTGCTTCAGCATTCAAGCTTTTGCCACTATGGGGGCCATACCCTCCCAAACTATGAGCAAACAATGAATCCATTCTCCCTTAACATGCTTCTGTTGGGCACTTTCAACAAGAAAGGTAATTAATACTAAAAGTTGGTAGTGAAAGTAGGGTATAGCTCTAATAAACCTGATCATATAGTTCACTGGAACAAGAAGAAATGTGGAGGAGTTTACAGCTGAAATTTAGAGAAGCCCTGGAATGCTATACAGGGAGATTAATGAGCCTTTCTGGTGGAAATATAGAAGACCATAATGTTGATAGAAATCCAGACAGAAAAACCAGGCTCATGAAGTTTTAAGCAGGAGCAAGTAATGGAACTAGGTGGCACTGATGAAACATCCTAGCAAAGCAGCTACTCATATCCTGAAAACGTGAGTGAGCCAGAATTCACAAACAATGAACTAGGTTGCTTTCAGATGAAATTTAAGGCAATATAGTTAGTCTATGGGTTGTAGGATATTTACTCACTGCCTTTAGTTAGGTTTACAGTAAGAGAGCAGAAAGGAGCAGGAAAATGCCTAGCATAAAGAGTGTGTATACCCTTTGTATTGGCACAATAGAAGTAACATCATAATATAAGACCCCACCTGTCAAAGGCTTCAGAGTATAAAACTGAAACCCAATTTTTAAAAGAGTCATTTTAAAGGAGAACACCTGGGGGGAGGAGAAAAGGAGACCCTGAGTAGAGGAATTCCTTTTATTCCTAAAAGAATTCCCTTGAAAATATCTACCTAGAAAAATTCAGTTATATATGCACTTCACAACTATAGTCATGATCTAAGTGGGCCAGGCTAAATCTCAACCTAGTCACAAAGCTCAGTATTGTCATCTACATAGTGCTATTGGTGTGGCAGGCAGCCAGGATGTAAAAGTTAGAGTCATAGAAGTTTGTATCAAAGTTCCAGAAAGGCGCTGAAGTTAGACAGTGTGTAGCAGAATCAGAGTTACTTCATAGAGCTCCTGTGTGTGACAACATGTAGGTGAAGTCTAGGTTGGGATGGAAAATCAAAGGTGTTGGATATACAAAAAGTGTAGACCATCTTCCCAAAAGAACCTGACAGGATGGATCCCAATAGAGAGGCCCTGTGTGCTGAAAGCAGTCATCAGTAGAAATGGGTCTCACAGAGCTGGGGGAGGGGTTGGGAAGTGTTTTCCCTGCTGGGTTTCATTATTGGTCTAAACTTTCCCTGTTGTCCTCTCTGTCCTCTCTTTTGGAATCAAGTGCCATTGTATGTCAGAAATATGCAACCTTCTTTTTGACTTTTACAGAGGCTCACGGCTGAGTTTGCCTTGAGCCTCAGAAGAGACTCAGGACTTTTAAACAGTATTGATATTGACACAACTTTTGAATTGAATAGATTGCAATTTGCATAATGCAATAGTGACAGGCCTATACCAGGGCAGATTCCACACTAGGGGCTGGATATAGACTGCTCCCCTGAGGGTCCCTAACTGGTTGTACTGTTTGAGGAAATTATAGAAGCTTTAAAAGATACAGCATGGATGATGGAAATAGGAAAGTCGGCATGGTCTTTGGCAGTTCAACACCCCTCTATCCCACTCCCAGGTCAAGTATTCTCTGCTTTGTGGTTACAATCCAATTCTGTTAGCACTGAAGATGAGATCTAGAAATTTCAGGATTTGTCCTCCTTCAGCAGGAGATCAAAAATGGTAAAAAAAAAACATGGGGATAGTCTGTTCTCAGCAGCTGGATATCTGTCCCACGGAAAGCCATTTAAGAAGAGCTGAGAGTTTCCTGTAAGCCTAGAAGGATGGATTAATGTTCTACCATTATGTAGGAAAATAATCTTCACCTGTGTTGGGGTAAAAGGCTAGAGAAAATGGTGAAAGGAAACAAGTTTTACAATAAACCTTATCTGTAATGTCATGTTCTATTGATTTTCTATACCTAGTCATAGACTCTTAACTAATTTGCTTCACAAAAGTCAATTTTTATTAGACTTTTTTAGAGGCTTCTCAGGACTAAAAAAAAATGTCATATGTGATTTGATGTCTTTTTATTTTGATTCTTAAATCTAACTTATTTGTAGCATTTTAAATTAGTCACAGGAGAATATTTCTTTACTCTTAGACATCAAGTTTGCCAGAATAGAACAAAATATTGTGCTATTTCTAAAAGTAAGAGAACATCAGATCTTTAAAAGTAATTTTTTTCAGAATTTCTCTGATGATTATAACCTTCAGGAAAATGAGTTTCCAGCGTGAAGAAAAATAATAAGATAATAATAATGTAATGATCTTTATGAAAGTATTGGGTACTTAAATGGCTTTTATGTTAGGCAGAATTTTCTTTACTGTAACAAAATACCCAAGCAGCCAACCTGAGAGTTGTATCTATCCTGGCTCATGGTTTCAGAAGTCTCACTCCTTCATGTGCTGAGAGCAGCAGAGCAGGGTAGTTTATGTCATAGCTGCCAGGAAGCAGAGAGAGTGACCTGCTCCCCCCAGATTTTCTGTACTTTGTAAAGTTGAAACCCCCCCTCCCAAAACAGCACCACCACCTGGGAGCAAGCAAGCAAGGCATGAGCCGGTGAGGGACATTTTACATTAAAATTGTCTGGCCGCACTTCTTGAAGCTGTTTCAGTATTACGATCATCCAGACCATGGAAAGACACTGCTTCTTACAGGTTTCAGAGCATTTTTTTTTAACTCTCCTGGGATTTCATCATGCAGTAGGAATGAGAGTCGGTACTTCTCCAGTGCTGATGTCTCCGGAGGGAAGTGGGGATTTGTGAAATGTTCATGAGTTAAGATTTTCTAAGGGACAGAGACAGGTTTCCTGAACAGGGTTGAACAATGTATTTCTCTACTGTATTCTGGAAGAAAAGGCACTCATAAGAGCCAACTCTTTCCCTACGGAAACTGAAAGCACTTCAGAATCTCTGTGTTCAAGACTGCCAAGGGGTTGCCAGGAAGTTACATTATTGCTGAGCCAAGGAATTTTCCCAAGGAACAGAAAAAAAAAAAATTAATTGGCACCATTTCTGTGAGAACTCAAAGGAATTCTTTGACTAGAATTTTACAGCTTGAAGAAATACGAGGGGAAAGTGCTAAGGACTAGGGATCACAGATAATTTTTTTTTCACCAAAATGCAGTTTTAAAGTCAATTTTTCCAAGTTGGTTTTGAAATCAGAAAATGCAGAAGAGTGATGTCACAGATATAATGCTCTTCCATTCTGCGCCATTTCCTAACCCTGAGCCAGGAAGAAGTAAAAGTCATGTTCATCACCACAAACCAGGGGAATAGATCCTGTTGGCGTATTTGGAGTAAGCCATGGTTCTGGAATCAGAATTTGCTGAGGGCTCATTAATTCATGAAATTCTCACTGAGGGAAGGGCTTCTGTATCATTTGGGTGTTTGCCAAATATCAGGCCACTAGATCATGATCCAAACCTCCTCCAAGTTCACTAGAGATACATGAAGCTCCTTCCTAAAGGACATGAATACAAAATTATACCCTAGTCTCAGCTTCCAGATTGCCCATGGTTCCTAAACACATGGTTTCTCTTGGGCTTTTCCTACCATACCAAGACCAACTCCACTGTATTCACTGTCCCCCTCTCCTGTTTTACTGCAAGGAAGAAACACAACAACCAAAGAACAGAAACATGAGCAAACAGCCTCCCTGGCCAGGGCACTCACTCATAACCTGCTCATCTCAGTTAATTAATAAGCCAAATGAAAGGTTTCCAGCTGCTGTTACTCAGGGCAAACCCTACTACAGGGGAGTGCCCAGCCCAGTCAAGTGTCTACAGCAAGACCCCCAGAGCTAGGTAAGCACAAGAATTACTTCCAGAACTTCAAATGTTGGCTGACATTCATACCCTGTATGTAAATGTAGAAGTTATATGTAAATTTTATATAGATATCTTTCACATTATCATTCTCTCCATGTGTATTTCTTATGTTTGAAATACATTTCCCTTAAGTCATAAGTCTATCTAAAGTATAAAATAAAAATACATCAAGAGTCATTTTGTCAATACCAAAAATCTGAAAGAACATATTTGTTTGTGATAATGACAGCTATTTTGGTATATTTAATAATATATTTAATAATCAGTCACTAAAATTTTGCTTTGTAACTTTGTGTTTGGCCCCTTGGGCTTGTAAGTTTGTAACCCCTGGCAAAGTCCCTGCCCAATTCTTCAGTCTAAACTATTATGGGCTTTCTTTCGGAGGAGTTTCTTGCCCATGGAAAAGATTTAGTCAGAGAGTATATTTTTGTGTTCTCTGAGTACACAGTAATGATCACCTTGATAAATGTTAAATAATAAAATTGTCTTTAAGCAGGAGACCTGGAGAAACGTGGAAGGTATTACTCTTATGTGGGGAAAAGAGACTTCTGAGCCCTGTGGTATTTCCATCAGGCTGTGCTTGCCAATTCTAGATATATTAAATAGAAAAGAGGGAAAATTGTCAAAATGTGATCATTTATACTCCATAAAAGAATAATGGCTTCAGCCGCTTTTTCCAGTATAGCTTATATTTCCATTTGTCATATTGCTCACAAAGGATATTTTTTTGTTAAAGTTACACCTGAATTTTTTGTACAGTTTCTTATTTCTTGCCTGAAATGGACTGTGCTAACATGCACTATGTGACTTCTGTCAGAAATGAAGGCAAAACCCAAGAGATGCAAACTTCCTAATAATAATAAAGACAGAAATTTTTAAAAATTGAGTTTAGAAGAATCTAGGGCTAGTTCTAATTTTTTAAAAAGGTGACTGATAAAACAAATGTCAACAGTATGCCCCTGCAGTCAATCCCTCCCTTATCATGGAACCCCACCCCAGCTTACTGCTCTCTTCAAAGGCTTCTCTTCTTTAGCTTTTATGGCTATACATACAGAAAGTGTCTCGGATCTAGGAAAAGCACCTAGTTTTAGACACACCACAGCAAATCTTTTAAAGCGTGGGTTTGCCTGATGAGCACCACAAAGGTTGTGGGGGCTTTGAAGCACTGGGCTGACATGGTAACCTGCCAGTGGGAACCTAGTGAGCTGGGTGAAGAGATTTGGGAGTTCTGAGTCAGTCTCCATGAGATAAAAACAGGTCAGCCATTGCCTGCCAGTCCATGGCTGGCCAACCCCATGGGGCAAAGAGTTGCCTGCAGTAGCTCAGAAAGCCTGCCAGTCATCAAGAGTTTTGTTTCTACTGGGTTGCTGGGTGTCATGGTGGCTGACTGGAGGGTGGACAGTTGTTGTGTGGGGATGGCATGGCAATGATCTGCCAAAGGAACTCAGGAGCTCCAGTCCAGAGAGACCTCTGAGTTCAGATCACCTAGCTGGAGACATGTGGCTTGTTGGTATCCGGCAATAGTGCAGGATTGTGCTAGTTCTTTCTTAATATATCCCTCAACAGAAAATTTTTAAAATAAGTTCTAGTATCAAAATTTGATAATAGATAATGAATTTATTAAATCTATAAAATGCCTGTGTATAAGCATAAGAAGCAGTTCAGGGTGCTCACATCTGCAATTCCAGTGCTGAGGAATGGGAGGCAGGTGGACCTCGTAAACTCAAGAGTGAACCAGCTACCCGATCCAGGAAATCCAGGGTTGAGTAAGAGGCCACCATCCAGCAAGACATCAGATACTTCTTATACATTTTTATTAGATTTTTGAGAATTTCATACATGTTTTGATCATATTCACCCTCCCTCTCCCAACTCCCATCATGCCATATACATCCTGCACTTCCCTACCCACCCAGTTTTGTGTCATTTTCCTCCATTGCCCAGACAAATTTGTGCTACCCAAGTGTTCTGGAATGTTTGACCTCCTACTAGAGCACTGTTGACTTATTGGGGCTTCCCTGTTACAGAGAGCTAGCTCACCTACATTCTCCATCCTGAGGCTTGGTCTGCTTGGGCTTGCACAAGTTTGTGCATGCTTTCATAACTAACCATGTGCAGCTGTCCTTCTGTTTCCAAAAGAAAGTGTGGTATCTTCAGTACTAGGGTCTTACCGTCAAGTACTGAAGGGTAGCTAAGAACATTAGTGATGGAGGATAGTGTTTAGAGGTCTATGGGACCTGACTGTCCAACAAAAGAAGTGACCCATTCATGATACTAGAATTTTTTTATATGTAATCTATGGTACCTACTAGGGGACTTCTTGCATCATTATAAAATAACTCCATTTAAATTTTTATGTATTTATACATAGTTTAGGGAGCATTTACAGTATTGGGTTTCTTTGTGACTTTTTTGAAAAATGTTCAGCATTATTTATCACTCCCTATATTTATCTACCCTGTATTTTCCCAACTGGAATTTAACCCCTTTTATTCCATAATAAAATTAATCATCACAGATGCATATCATTCATTTAATTTTAAGACAAATGATAAAAGTATCAAAATATTTAAATAAAATCTAGCAAAATATTAAAGATAAATAATCACAGCTATATAGAGTTTTAAATTCTATGAATAGTCAATAAGTTATTTTTTTAAAAAAGTCAAAAAGATAGAAATACATAAACATTAGGATATCATAAGGCTGAGTTTTATAAGCTCTGTCCCTCACATTCTCTAATTATATACATGTTAACAAAATAGTCAATAAAGGTATGATTCAGTATTTAACTATTTTGTTATCAGCAAAATATTTTTAAAACTAATAACAAGGTTAAAAATGAAAGAGATGGAAGAAAATTTTGACATTTGTATTTGAGACAGAGAAAAATTAAAATACAACTGAATACTTAGAAAGTACACATATAACATGTGTCAATGAACAAAGCTAGCTCAATAATCTCAAACATTTTTCACTATTAATAAACCAATATTCTACTACAAAAGCATAAAATGGATGAATGTTAATGACCTAATGATAAAACTGAAAGTGAAAGGTAGAATTTGAAATTGTAAGAGCCAGAGGTGGTGTGTAACTACAAGGAAGCAGTGCCTCGTAGACCCAACAGGGCAACTGTACTCATGAACTCATGGTAGTTGTGACTGCCTGCCCAAAAGGTATGCAAGCCAGAGCCAACCAAGTCCCAGTATGGAGCGGGGATGAGGGAGTGCAGTCCCATGCATAGTGTGGAGCTATTGACAATTGTTAGACACTGGGAAGAGGAAAGAATGTTTTCTCTAAGAATGTAGCCCCTGGTAGGTTGGCCACACTGAGAGGAAAGACCATATAATCAAGAATAACTTGACAATATATAATTGTCTTAAAGGTTTAAGAAAAAAGATATGAAGTTGAGTGGGATCTGGAGTTAGGGGAGTGAATTGATCAAAACATAATGTACGAAACTCCCAAATAACTAATTTGAAGGAAAAGAATCAGTATTTGCAAAAATACAAAATGTCCTAGTTTCTTTTCTGTTGCTATGTTAAAACATCCTAACAAAAAGCAGCTTACAGAGACTGGTTTTCACTTTTTTAGCTCACAATTCCTGGTAACACTCCATCAGTGTAGTGAAGTCTAGAAGCAGGAACATACAGTAGCTAGCTCCATCACATCCATAATCAAAAGCAGAAGAAACGAAGCCATGCCCATCTCCTGGCACTCAGCCTCCACTGTACAGTCCGTGATTCTGTGCTTGGAAAAACGTGCTGCCCACAATATGTGTAGGTCTCCCCACATCAATTAACAATCAAGATAGCCCCACAGGCATCCCTGGAGGTCAACTTCATCTAGACGACCCCTCACCGAGACTCTACCCAGGTGATTCTAGGTTGTGTCTAGTTGAAAATTAAAATTGTCACATACTCTGTGTGTGTGTGTGTGTGTGTGTGTGTGTGTGTGTGTGTGTGTTCACTTTTTAAAGGCAATTAGCAAAGCCTATGGCAAATACAATTGAGAGAATACATCAATAAGGAAATCATAGAAAAAGGAAGGAAGGGAGAGATGGAAGAGAAGAATGGAAGAATAGAAACAGAGAGGAAGGAAGAGAGAGAGAGAAAATCAGGAGTAAAATAGGAGAATGTAATATCAGGACGATGTTTTTATATAACAACACAGCATTAGGAAAAATACAGTGAGAAAATTACATCAAATGAGGTAATAAAATAAAATTTTAAATACTACTAGACTAATAGGAAATGTTTGTGTAATATTATAGGGATAAATTTTAGCAATTACTTATTTCAAATCCAAGTAAAAGAGTTCATACATGATATCTATTTCATATAGAAATACTAATATGTCAGTTATTTCATTAAGAAATACATAAAAATTTTGGATGGTGATACATATATACATTTATTATTTTAACATTTATGCTTTTAATGTTTATAACAAGATAAATAATAATTTCTCAAAAATAAATGGAAATAAATTTCTAGTTTCCTACTGAGATTGGCTAGGAATAAAATAAAGCTGCTCATTATAAACATTCCTTCCTTTTCCAGAAAATTCTAGATATTCTCATAGCATATCACTTAAAATAATATATCTACTGAGAATTAGAAAAGGAAGGGCCTCCCCTGGATATCAAACAGCCTTGGCCTATTGAGTTGCAGTAAGACTGCATGCATCTTCTTTCATTAAGGACAGACAAGGCATCCCAGTTAGGTGAAAGGGATCCAAAGAAGGCAATGTAGTCAGAGACAGCCCCTGCTCCCACTTTAGGAGTCCCTCATGAAGATTCAGTTGCACAACTGTTACATATGTGTAGAGGGCCTAGGTCTATCCCATGCATGTCTCTGGTTGGCAGGTCAATCTCTATGAACCTTTATTGGGCCCAGGTTAGTTGATACTATAGGTTTTCATGTGGTGTCCTTGACTCCTCTGGCTTCATCAATCTTCCTCCCCATCTTCTACAAGATTCCCCAAGCTCCACTTAATGTTCAGCTGTGGGTCCCAATGTCATTTTCCATTGGTTGCTGAGTGAAACCTCTCTGATGACAGTTATGCTAGGCTCCTGTCTGCAAGTATAGCAGAATATCATTAATAGTGCCAGGGTTTTGACCTCCTCCTATAGGATGAGTTTCAAGCTGGGCCTTCCCTCGAATTCTGCTCTTTTACCCCTGCACATCTTTTAGGCAGAACAGATTGTGGTTCTCAGGTTTTGTGGCTGAGTTGGTGACCAATCCCTACATTGGAAGGAAGACTTGCGTGGTTACAAGGGATAGCCTGTTCAGGCTCCATATCCCCCATTGCTAGGTGTAGCTTATAGATTCTACTATCCTGCTTTAAACTCTGGGTGGAACATGCTACCAGCCATGGCCTTGTTTCCCCTGGATCCACAGATGAGATACACATACACATTAGCTTATTTTTTATATGCTTTTTAGCTCAATGGCTGAGCATTTCAAAGCCTTTCACAGCTAGCATGCTCTTCCCTCCAGTACTCCTGGCTAAACACCTCTCAATCTGACTTCAACTAAGTTGCCTGATTACCTTTTCCTCACTCAGAACCCTAAAGCTGCCCTCAACTTAGTTGTACTTCTAATCTCCCACCTACTTCCCCAGGCCCAGTTGAGGAAGCAGCTAATGACCCCTCCACCTGAGATCTCACATGGCTGGTAGTTCTCTCTCCATCCAAAACATGGTGAAATCCCTTTGCTCCTCTTGCATTTACAAGACTGCCTGCAAGATCCTGGAAGTCCCACCTCTTCTGCCCAGCCATTAGCTGTTAGCATCTTTACTGATCAGTCAAGAACCAACTGGGGAACAGATCTTCAGCGTTCTTGTGCAGTTTCTTGATTGAAGCATCAGAACCACCCTCTACACCTATGAGTCTTAACTAGGGTCACCCAAATAGATTCCTAGGAGTTTCCATTGTCCTGTGTTTGTAGTTCATCCCAGAGATGCACCACCCTCAAATCCAGTTGTTTCTCCCACTACTCACTCCCTCTGTCCTCCCCTATGCCATCCCCTCTGTGCCTTTCCTTACCCCCTTTCCTATTCATTCCCCTGCATCCATCCATCCTCCTCCAATATCTAATCTATTTCCCCTTCTCAGGGAGATTTGTTCATAGCAGCTTTATTAGTAATAGCGAGAAACTGGAAACAACCTAGGTGTCCCTAAACTGAAGAATGAATAAGAAAAAAAAAAGTAGTATTTACACAATGGAGTATTACTCAGTCATTAAAAACAATGACATGATGAAATTTGCTGGCAAATGGATAGAACTAGGAAAGATCATCCTGTGAGGTAACCAAGACTCAGAAAGACAAACATAGTATGTACTCACTTATAAGTGGGTATTAGTCATAAAGTACAGGATAACCATGCTACAAACTACAGACCCAAACAAGGAGGACCCAAGGGAATATGCTTGTTTTGTTTTTGATTTCTTTTTTGTTTTTGTTTTTGTTTTTAACTAAGCAGTGTAATACACTCAAAAGTACAAGAGGAAGGGCAGAAGAGTTCCAGGGAAACATGAGTGGCAGAAAATAAACAACAGTGCGGGCAAGGAGACCTGTGGGAGTGGTATTGGTGACACATGATTGTACAAACAGAAAACAAATTTTATCCGAGAGTAGAATGGATAGATACTTCATTGACTACAAAGACTTTCGGACTCAATGCAATTAAAAATGTTTGCAGAACAGCAACATAAGATTCTTGGGTTGTGAAACAAAGAGAAAAGAACAATGCACATGAGTGTAGTCCTAAATCAAGAAAACAACAGAGGAAATGAACACTTACATAAAGCAGCACCAAGATACTCACAGTACTTGTTTTGGAAGTGTCTACTAGTGAGCGAGAATCCTGTCGGTTTTTAGTTCTCCTGTGTTTTCCAGGTGTTAGGACAAAAGTAGAACTCAAAGCCAATAAACAAATGAAATGATACCAAATATATGTGCAGCCCTCAAGGTCAGGAGATGCGGAAGCTCTCGAGATTATAAAATAAGTCTGTAGTCCAGATACCACTCAGCATACCCGGTGTATCGTGGTCTAGTTGCCTACTAGTTCTCAGGCTCATTAACAAAACACAGCCAGGCTTAACTCTAGCCACTAAGTCCTATTACCAAGGAGTTCTTTCCAACATTAAGGATTAATTTGTCGTGAACATATAAGTATACAACATGCCTTAATCTTTTTACTATGAAAAGAAATGGCTATGGAGATTGCTCAATGGGTAATGTGCTTACCTGAGTATTGATGCCTGGCACATACACACATATAAGGCTGGACAGAAGCTCATCTGTGAAGCCAGAGCTAGGGGTAGAGCTAAGGGCACAGAGACAGACAGATCCATGAAGCTTGCTAACCAGACAATCTAAGCCAAATAGAAAATGCTAGATTCAGCACGATAAACTGCTTCAAAAACTAAGGTGTAGAATAACTAGGGTAGAGACCTGACATTGACCTCTGCCCTCCACATGTATGAACTCTAGTGGATGTTGTGTATACACAAAAAAAAAAGAAAGGGAGGGGAAGAGAGAGTGAGATAGGGAGAGAAAGACAGAAGGGAAAAAAGGAAGGAGAACATGAAACAGGAGTGAAAAGAATAGATAAAAATGGAACAGAATGGGCTTTACTGTGTGGGGTAGTTCCTACTATAGTGTACCTCCTGTAAGGACAAAGATAGTAACATGCTCCATGGGGGAAGCCGAGTTAGGAAGAGCAGTAGTTTTTATTGTAAAATCAATATAGCAGCTTTACATTAAGTTATAGACTGAGAGGAAATACTCTTCCCAATAATCATCTTTGAATTTGTATTAATTTTCGCTTCTGTGCTTATTTTTTTTATCCTGCATTTGTCTTTGTCTAGGTAGAGTAAGCTCTTGTGTGGAGCAGTCATCCCTTTTATTATATTCTTTGTAACTGTGTGGTATGTATGAAGCAAATGTTTCACATTGGCCTTGTTATCTAACAGCCAGCCCTTTTCAGATTTTTTTTCCTTCCAAAGTTTTAGTAAAACATATTCTAGTCAGTCAGTCACCAACAGACTTTCAATGCAATGCTTTCTGACCTCTTCCACACATTCAAATATTCACATAATAGATGATTTGTTGCTTCTGTGAACCACATTCAAATCAAATGAAAAGATAATAAAAAGAGAAATTAAAAGGAACTAAACCATTAGCCTGTCTTGAGGTTTTTACATCATGTGACCAAGGGTTTCAAACAAGCAGCTAGCAGGATGACAAAAACTTTTTGATGAAAATTATATAATGGTCATACTAACTCTTCTCAAAATAAACAGAAAGACAAAGATGGGATGGGGGGGAAAGCTGCCATTACTACCTCTGTAAGCTGGGAGTGACAAAAAGAACCTGTCCTGCATTTAGAATAATGAGCCTGCCTTGAAGGAGGAGGTAGCGAAGTTTCTAGATCATTTTTCTTTGGAGCATGTCCCACCTAATAATAATTTATCAAAGGAGGTGCTTTAGCCTATTTCATAAGAGAAGGAAAAGCAGGCATGTGGGAAATTCGCTTGTCCACAAGCAGCTCACTACTAAGACTTGAGATTGGGTCTCCCCCTTCCCCCCTCCCCCTCCCCTCTTCCCCTCTCTCCCCCTCCCTCTCTCTCCCTTTCCCCCTCTCCTTCCCCCTCTCTCTTTGAGTCTGTTGTGTTTATGTAACTATGAAGAAACAAAACATATTTCTTTCTGCCTTGAAGTCATCTTGTTTACAATTTAAAAGTTAAGAATTTGAAATTAGGTGCAGTAATTGAAACAAAATTATTAAGAAGGATTCATTTCTTTATTAACTTGTACGGAGTGGCATAGTGCATTTGTGGTCAGAGGACAACTTGGTAGAGTCCCTTGTCTTAGGATCAGATTCCTGTTTCTAGGCTTAGCAGTGGGCACCTTTACCCAGTGAGTCATCTTGACATATACACACCCCCCCCCACCCCAGATACAGTATTTTAATTCAGTGAAACCTATACATGAAGCAAAAATTGTAAGTGGCACTTCTCTGGGAACAGTTTGCTAGAGATACCTTATGTGGATACAGAAAATGTAGCTACATGGGTTGAGATAAAAATGGGTTCTGGGTTAGGCAAAAGGATGTCAGAAGTAAGGTAACGGTTAAATGGTATGGCTTTTAAGGGGATGCTGCCCTCCTGTTCTGGTAGGGTGGTACTTAGCACTACAGGAAACTGCATCTCAGGAGCTGAGTTTCTGTGGAAATCAATAAATATCAAGTAGTAGAAGAAACAAAAATCTCAATAGCTCTTTGTGCTTTCCGCTGCTCAACCAGTCAGCCCTCAGGCTGGCTTGTAGTCTTCATTTCTGGGATTCTAATCTGCTGACATCTTGTTAGTTCTGGAGCAATAAACTTCTGAAAAGTGGAGGAAGTCCCTCCAGGAAGACAGAATATTTGCCATAGACATGGTTTAGATGCAAGGAAGCCTTCCAGAAAGAAAGTCTTCCAGTGTCCCTGGTCTTGAACTCACTGAAATGGACATAAGAGGTCAATCCACACAACTGGCATGGCACCCTTCAGATAATTGAAGTTTAGAGTTTAAAATATCTTCCTTCCAGAGAAATAATTTTCAGTTCCATCATTGACAACATTTATAGAAAATAGCACCCCTCTGACATCTCTTAAATCTTTTATACTATGATTTCATATTTGTCCAGTTTCTTCCTTTCTTGACAAGGATCTCCAAAGACTTCCCCAGGGCTAGGTAACTGAATTCTAGCTGAACAGCATAGTTCGAATTCTAGCTGAACAGCATAGTTTTATGTCCTTCTGCACTGGGCATATTCGGAAGTAACAACCTGTTAAGAACATGCTTCTCTTGAGACATTCCAATGGATGAGTAGATTAAAAAGAACTACATAGGCAAGAAGTTGCAAACTCAGATGAGTTCCAAGGCCAGGCCAGTTGTACAAGTGTGTTATTACTCTGTAACAGGAATTGAAGTGGTCTGGAGTTGCCATAGCCTCCCCAAAGACATGTGGGTCTACTTATGTCTTTGAATAACACAGTGAGCAAATGAATTTGCCTGTGTTCTGCCAGTAGGCTCCATACTTCACCCCCTTTGTCTCATACCAGCCTCCAGTGTTCCATTGGCAACGACATAGGACCCAGGACCTTCCTATTCTTTTGTGTTACACAAAAACATACATTATAACCTCCTAAATAAAACATTTCAAAAAGAAAGCATTTCATTGCAAAATGCAATTGGTATTTATTTCCATCTTCTAGAGATAAGGTTTTCAAATGCCCCCAAGTCTTTGATGACATTTAGATTTATTTTTACTGTGATCTCTCTTCTCAAAATTAGAGATAATGTTTCTTCAACAAATATTTAATATTAATGACATCAATATTTTTATATATGGCATGTCTAGACTAAATCATTTGTCCACATAATATCTTCATTGTAATTTCTTTTGTTACCTTTAGAAATATATAGGGAACAATACAAGAATGAATGTATGTATATAGTGCATTATGATCAAGGCAGGAAGTTACAGTTACTTCTCCCTAAATACTTAAAATACTTAGAGTCTTTTTGGAACAGTGTGATACTTCAGTGTATATATACACTGTGTACCAATCAAACCAGGGGAATTAATGTTTCTGTTTCATTATTGCTACATGTGGACGCTTCAGCTTCCTCTGCTTCTGCTGTTCATAAAGTACATAATAGGTTATTGTATGCTACATTCTCCCCTGCACTATTCTGGAGAAACACTAGATTTGTTACTTCTCATTAGCTATGTGCCCATTCGTCTGCTTCCTCTTGTCCCTCCTCTCCACCACTTCCCAGCAGGTAGCACTGTAAATTCTACCTCCCAATTGATTTTCAGAGCAGTCTCATATAGGAAGGAACATGCAGATATTTTTTTTTCATGCTGTGTCTTAGTTTATTTAACATGATGACTTCCAATTGTGCTTTGGAATCTGCTTTTATATGAATTCTGGTGTTTTCTTCTAGTTCTCGGAGGGGTGTCTTTGGTAGTTTGATGGTGACACTACTGAACCTGAAGATTGTTCTGATTGTATGGATAGTCTACCTTCCAATCCACGAACAGTCATGGATTTTTCTATGCTGTAATATTTTCTCTGTAATTTATATTGGAAGTTTTGCAATTTTCATTTGCATGGGACACATAGCTCCTTAAGTGTATTCCTAGTTATCCTCCCCACCCCCACTTTGTAGCTCCTGTGGTATAATTTGTCTCCTGAAGAGCAAGAGCTGTGCTCGAGAGTCACCTGTGCTCTGCTGAGTCATTTTAGATCTATGAGGCTTTGCTATTGTGGTAGGATATCTGCTGTTAGGTACCAGATATTGGGATCTGCACAGGTCTTTGACCCCTAGAGGTAAGTATAATTTATACAATAGCTGCCTTCACATGATAACATTATGCCACTGCAGGATGGGCTCTTGGGGTTTATGGGAGATAGGAGTTCTTCCTCTAGAGAAAAACTACTACACCTACAGGCTTATGTTGCTTCCTTAAATGGTCTGCATGCTGATGACAACAGGAAAACTTTCCAATAGCTGAGATTGCCAGTCTCTATGCTAATGAGCTTTGTTGGGACTCTTCCACTTTCTCTGAAGAGTGTCTCTTCCCCACTGGGCAGCCAGGGTTGCAGCTGTTGGCGCCTCCTGCTCTGATTCCATTTTGCAGTCTCTGGGTTTCAAAGCTTCCAGTTTCTGCCTGGATGAATGTCACAGGTCCCTGACAGTCACTTAACTCAAAGTGCAGCTCTCTCATCTTTTGTTTTAGTTCCCTTTAGGAAAAGGAGGCAGACCTTGTTTTCCTCTATTTAGCCACCATAGAATCCCCACCCACAGGATCTCATTTTATTTCTCTCTCTCTCTCTCTCTCTCTCTCTCTCTCTCTCTCTCTCTCTCTCTCAACACACACACACACACACACACACACACACAAAAGGGGTCTGTGAATAACATTGTCTATGAAAGCACATAACTCTTACTTAGCCCTAATCTTTTACAGTGATAAAGTTATTATTTTACCCATAATACAGATGCAATACAAGTTTTATACTGTATAAGCATGTCACAGACCTGAGATCTCAGTAGGTGGGAAGCTGGGGCAGGAAGATCTTCAGTATGTGGTAATCTTGGGTTACGTAGTGATAACTTCTCTCAAAAAAATAGTGAAACAAAAATTTTATACTAGCTTATTATTTGACTGTGAATATCAGTTAAGAGCAAGAAATGGTTTATCATGTGAAATTATTTTTGTCCCAGTAGTTCAAATGTAAAATTCCTACTAAAACATTCTCTTCTTGTATCATAGACAAAACTCAAATGGAGGGCCCAACCTTCTCTAGTACAAGGGATTATCTGACCACTGGGCAGGAACAACTGATCCTCCTGCAGGAGAGCGTCAAGAATGGGAAACTTTCTGTGGATGAAGCTCTAGAGAAATTTAAACACTGGCAGATGGGAAAGAGTGGTCTGGAAATGATTCAGCAGGTAATATGATCTTCTGGAACATTCCTTCATTTATAGATTTCCCTCTAGGCTCTTTAAACGTTTAGTCTTCTCAAGAAATATAGACAACTCTTCTTTTTTACTTTTTTTTTTAGAGATTTATTTTATCTATGGTTGTACAGATAGCTGTGAGCTATCATGTGTGTGGCTGCAGGGAATTGAACTCAGGACCTCTGCCAGGCCCCGCTGGCTCTGGCCCCTCTCACTCCATCCCAATTCACTGTAGCTGTCTTCAGACGCACCAGAAGAGGGCGTCAGATCTCATTACAGGAGGTTGTAAGCCATCATATGGTTGCTGAGATCCGAACTCAGGACCTTCAGAAGAGCAGTCAGTGCTCTTACCCGCTGAGCCATCTCGCCAGCCCTCTTCTTTTGTTCTTAACTCACTACTACAATGATGTTTTTGACAATCAGCTAAAAGCTTGAGAAAAATATCCAAAGTCTGCACTGATGAGTCCATTTGTACAGACTTAATCTTGGAGTCCATACATCAAAGCAAACACCAAATCATTCCTGTCTTTATAATTCCTGTCCTGAAGTGCAGAGAACATTTGTTTTTATCTCATTGCTGAAATTAAGATGAAGCCTTCTTACAAGGGCTCACTCTTCTAAAATCTATAACAAGACTAGAATTAAAGAGAACAAAAAATGATATCACATCAGGCATTTAGTCCTAAATATAACCAATATATCTTCTTTCTTCTTATAAAATATGTTACCTATGCCATCTTGGCATGTTCTCAGTGAGAGATGTCCATGTCATATTCTATTTATCTCATAGGATTTCCCACTCCTAAAATATTTTAATGTTCTATTCATTCCACAGCAGGAAGCCACCCTTGCCTCAGAAACTAGCTCTCATGTATCTGCTTGATTAAACATATTTAATAAGCCAACTTAAGACAAAATACAAAGAGCTAATATTATCTGAATATGCCACCCCTACTAAGAGATCATCTTTATTTTATTTTAAAAGACAATGTAGTTTCTTAATAATAAAAAAAAATGAGTCAGTGTGATGAAATTTCAAACAATATAGCATCTTGGCCGAAGCAGCATAGGTGACAGGACTTTCCAAACATCCGAGATCACAGCTTGTCAGATACCACCTACCTAGAACGCAGCTCTGGTTGCCAGTTGATAGCCGAAAGTGGTCCAGCTCTCACAATACTAATTAAAGGCAATTATTTTTCCAAACAAATGCTAAAGAAAGAGGAGGGTAGATTTCTGCACCTGTTCATTCCTCATGAGCAGAATGACATTATTTCTCCATCTTTATCAATACCATCACCTTGATAGTCACTCTAATCCTAACATGGGTAACATATTCAAGTACAAATTCATGCAACTCATTTTGCTCCCAGGGATTACATATACTTTATCCTTCTCAATCCCTTATAAAAATAAAGACTTCAATTCAGTTTGTCATAATACAACTTCTTAGAAATTACTTCCCTAATTCTTCCTTGAAATGCTTGTTTCAATTTTGCATGTATGTTTATAGCCACATGAACATATTTAAGGCAGAGCTTACATACATGTGCTCACACTCCCCATACTTCATATTATTTTCTGTATTCCTCTTCTAGCTGCAAATGTTTTCATTCGTACCCTGAAAATGGATTTTTCAGTGGTTATTGTGACATGGCTGGTAGAGGATTGTTCTGGGAAAAAAAATGGCTCATTTTCATATGTGTAAATGAAAGAATTTGAAGGGCAGGGAAGAGTCACATAGAATCCCCAGCCCTGAAGATGAAGCGGTGACCTTTTACCTCCCTCATCGGCATACCCAAGGCATACAGCTCCACTCACAGAACATCTGCAACACCATGGAAATAGCTTCCAGAAAAGAGGCATTCTTCAGGACATTCTTAGGTCTTCTTCTAAAGAAATGTCTGGCATGCTGGAGTGATTTTTGTTTCTGCTAAAATGATAATAGAGATGTGCTAAGCAGAATATTTTGAAGACAAAGATCACAAACATTCTGAGAAAGGGAATCTAGTTCCACAGTATTCTCCTCTAGGGTGTTAATATTTTTTTTTAGAAATACAGTACCAGGAAAGAGCATACCTCATGGAGGCTGGACATGCACTACAAGCAGCATTCAGCCATCGGGTGTAGCTGACTGGACCAGGAGAGACGTAGGCATGAAGCTAAGCTCCATTTCTTTTTTTTTTTTTTTAATTTATTTTTATTACATATTTTCTTTGTTTACATTTCAAATGATATCTCCTCTCCAGAGTATCCCTCAGAAAAAATAACAAAAACAAAAAAGTAACCATGTTTCCTCCCCCCTCCCCCTGCTCACCAACCCACCCTCCCCCACTTACTGGCCCTGGTATTCACCTACACTGGGGCATAGAACCTTCACAAGACCAAGGACCTCTCCTCCCATTGATGACCAACTAGGCCATCCTATACATATGCTGCTGGAGCCATGAGTCCCACTATGTGTGCTAAGCTCTATTTCTAAGCTTGACTTATAACTGTGATTTAGAGAAGTTAGCCTCCCTACACATCAAAGTCTATCTCTCTAAAACAGGGTGCTACCATTTTACATCTACTTTATGGTGAATAAGATTGTGTATAGAGTGCCAAAAAAGGTTTAGACATCTTAAAAGTAGCAACTTATTTCTAAGTAGTGGTTTGGGGCGGTTGCAATAGTGATGATAAATGCTTTCATTTTTTTGATCCATTAAAGACTTTTAAATCTTGATATCTGTGTCCTTGTTCTATATTCTATGCTCTCATTAAGGAAAAGCTACGCCAGCTACGAGACAACATTATTGGGAAAAGGCCAGAAGATGGAAATGCCTACGGTGAGGACTAGTTGTCTGCTCCTCAAAACAAGAATGGAACTAAGTAGAAATGAAG
The DNA here is from genome assembly GCA_019843815.1 of Montemys delectorum. Lineage (NCBI taxonomy): Eukaryota > Metazoa > Chordata > Mammalia > Rodentia > Muridae > Montemys > Montemys delectorum. The sequence continues at coordinate 8,662 of JADRCD010228266.1, read as the reverse complement.
GAAGTGGAGATCCAAATGGGCTTCAGCTCAAATCTTTGAGCTGGGAACTTAATCTCTCTAGTTCCTTCTCTAGAAACAGGATTAGTCACATGTCCCTCAGCAGTGCTCTACTGACCTAGACTGAGCAGTTCTCTGCTGACCCAGATTGACCAGTGCTCTACTGACCCAGACTGAGCAGTGCTCTACTGACCCAGACT
>JADRCD010228265.1:0-25432 GCA_019843815.1 Montemys delectorum | reverse complement strand
TTTTTTTTTTTTTTTTAACAAGAAATAGATGTTTGGAAACTTAAAAATAATGATCGTGGAGATTAACTGGCAGAAAAGTCAAGAACTCTGGTGAGAACCATCTCTTGTTTAATGAGGACAATTCACTTAAAACTTTTCTTCATGACAGAAAAAGGTGAAGGCAGAACAGAGCCAGATGCTAGGCGGCATTAAATAGTTAATAAAAGCTTGCAATGCACTCCTGAATCTCTGAAAACCTGAATTTTAATAGGAATTATATTGGGTATGTCTTTTCTAGAAAGATTCCAAAATGGTTTCAATTACAATTGTAGGTACGTTCCTTCCTTTGTGACCAGTTTCATCTCAGATGAGAGAACAGAGAGAGACCTGGGTTATGCAGCTTACGTGACAGTGCGGGGCAGACTTAGAAATGGATTAAATAGTAACAGTTAGTACTTGGAAAATTTATTTTACTTATAGAGATACCAGAGCTAGTAATAAACTTTGTAGGAGTACAAAAACCAAGAGAGAGAGAGAGAGAGAGCACACACTTATAATGCTAGCACTCAGGAGGCTGGGCAGGACAAAAACCACAGCCTGGCAGCATAGTCGGACATTCTTTAACCATCAGGCGAGAAAGCAAATAGAATAGCAGAAATCCACAAAAACAAGCCAAAGACATTTTAGTGCTATGAAGGTATTATATTTTCAAAGCATTGGGCCTAAACGAAAGAATAGTCGATAAAAAATGAAAATACATACATTTTTGGATTTAATTCTTTTTGTGTCTCTCTGTTGCTCTCTGACTGTCTCTCTCTCTCTATCTGTGTTTGTTTGTGTGTGTGTGTGTGTTTCCAGGGTATTTGATACTCTCTTTTAGACTCCAGAAACCCCTGCACTTACATGTGCACGCACATACACTGAAACTGGAGTTAATGACAGTTGCTAGGTGTCCTCTGTGGTGCTGGAAAAATACACTCTGATTCTGGACAGTTATATAGTAAGTACTCTTTACTGCTGAGCTCTTTCTCCAGTTCTCAGAAGTAGTAGATATTTTGTTTCAACTGACGCATATAGAAATTTTGGCTATCATTTTTTTAAAATTTCAGAGAATAATTTTGTCGTCAATTTTGTTATTTATTGGTCAGTTCCTGTTGGCTTTCCTACAGCTGCCAATTGGATAATTGTTATATAATGTCAGTTGCCTGTTGTGTGTCACAGAATTACTGTGTCAAAAGCCTTAAAGAGCGTGGCTCATTTCATCACTACCATGAACTCGAAGCGCAGATAATGCGAGTGTCTTTAGCTGAGGAGCGCGCGCATGCTCAAGAACGCACTACTACGGAGTGGTGCAGCAGGGCTTTGGTGGGACTCCGCAATGCACTTAAGCTTGTTCTTTATGTTGCTTCTTTTGTGGTCCATTTTCTCCGGCCCTGGGTCCCACGTTCCCACTTCTGCTTGACGGCTTGCATTCTTTATGCCTCTGTGTTTTTGATATTCTTCCTAATCTAATTCCTCTCGCCCCCCGTACAAATCCTAGCTGACTTCTGCTCTTGGGAACGATCCGTGTCCATGCAGCCCCCTCTTGCTTTCTCAGCACACTACAGATGCTTTCTTCTATAAGCTTTGCGTTTTGCTTTTGTTTTGTTTACTAAGACTTTAAAGTTAGCATGTAAAGTGTAAAGATCACTATGCCATTTTTGAAGAAAGCATGTTTTAGTGGGTTCTCCTTCTTCTCTTCTGCCACCCTCTGCCTCTTCCGCTGCCTTCTCATAACATCTCCCCAGCCTTTTCCCTCTCTCCTATCTCATTGCCTCTGTCCACTCCTGTCCTCCCTCAGCACCTACATTTGCCATCCATAGATCTCCTTCCTAGTCTTTTAGGCTTTCCCCGCATTTCTACTTATGTACATATATGCATATATTAAAACCTAGGGTCCTCAGATGAGAAAAAATGTAGATTTTTATCTTTCTGAGTTTGTATCACTTACTTAATATTACACTTTCTACATCCATTCATTTTCCTGGAAAATTTATAATTTGATTTTCCTTTACAGCTGACCAAAATCTTTTTATAAGTATGTGCCACATTTTTATTCTCCATTCATCTGTTGATGTACATCTATGATGCTTGCACTTCCTTGTCATCATGAATATATCATCAATAAGCATGAATGTGTATGTATCTCTGTGGTATGGTATGTAGTTGTTAAGTTTTTGAAGTGACTCCAGGCTGTACCTCCACAGCAGTGAATAAGGAATCCTCTCCCTTCCTATCCTCTTCAATATTTATCAAGATATATATATATATATATATATATATATCTCATATATACATGTGTATATATATATCATATATACATATGATATATATATATTAGACATTCTGGTTGGGGTGAGATGGTATTTAAAAATAATTTAATTTACATTTTTCCAATGAGTAGGGATGTTGAATACTTTAAAGAAATGTATTTCTTTTTTTTAAAAATTGGTTATTTTATTTATTAACAGTTCAAATGTTCTCCGCTTGCTAGTTTCCCCTCCACAAACCACCCAGCCTATCCCTCCTCACCTTGCTTCTATGAGGTGCTCCTCATACCAACCCACCCCTGCCTCTGCCTCACTGTCCTACCATCCCTTATTCTGGAGCATCAAGCTTCCACAGGACCAAGAGCCTCTCCTCCATTGATGCCAGACAAGGCCATCCTTTGCTACATGTACAGATAGAACCATGGATCCCTCAATGTATACTCTTTTGTTGGTGGTTTATTCCTTGCGAGCTCTAGGTGGACCAGTTAGTTAATATTGTTATTTTTCTATGGGTTTGCAAACCCCTTCAGCTCCTTCATTCCTTCCCCTAACTTTTCCATTGGGTTCCCTGTGCTCAGTCCAATGGTTGGCTTTGAGCATCTGCTTGTTTTGGTCAATGCTTGCAGAATCTCTCAGGGAACAGCTATATCTCTTCTTGGCATCAGCAATAATGTCTGGGTTTGGTGTTTGCAGATGGGATGGACCCCTAGATGAGGTAGTCTCTGAATAGCCTTCCCTTCAGTCTCTGCTCCAGTCTTTGTCCCCACATTTCCTTTAGACAAGAACAATTCTGGGTTAAAATTTTTGAAATGGGTATGTGGCTCTATCTCTCAACCAGGGGCTGTCATCCACTGAATATGGTCTCTAGAGGTTCTATCTCCCCTTTGTTGGATATTTCGCTAATGCCATCCTCACTGCGTTCTGGGATCCTCTTGATTCCCTGGCATCTGGGACTTTCTAGTGGCTACCTCCAGTTCCCCATCCCCCACTCTACACACCTCGATTCAAATTCCTCACCTTCTATTCTTCTCCTCCCGCACCCCCTGTCTCCTCTTACACCTGGTCCTCTACCCCTTTTACCTTTCCCTCTTCTCTACGCCCCAGGAACTCTCCCTTCCTTTATCTCCTGTTATCATTTTGTTCCCCCTTCTAAGTAGGATTGAAGCATCCACACTGTGGTCTTCCTTCTTCTTGAGCTTCGTATGATCTGTGAGTTTTATCATGGGTATTATGAACTTTTGAGCTAATATCCACTTATCAGTGAGTACATACCATGCATGTCCTTTTGTGACTGGGTAGCCTCACTTAGGATGATATTTCCTAGTTCTATCCATTTGCCTGCGAATTTCATGAATTCACTCTTTTTAATAGCTGAGTAGTACTCAACTATGTAAATGTACCACATTTTCTGTATCCTCTGTTGAGGGACATCTGGGTTCTTTCCAGCTTCTGGCTATTATAAATAAGACTGCTATGAACATAGTGGAGCCTGTGTCCTTATTGCATGTTGGAGCATCTTCTGGGTATATGCCCAGAGTGGTATAGCTGGGTCTTCAGGTAGAACTATTTCCAATTTTCTGAGGAACAGCCAGACTGATTTCCAGAGTGGTTGTACCAGCTTCCAATCCCACCAGCAATGGAGGAGTGTTCAAGTATTCATTCCTCTTTCTCCACAACCTCGACAGCATCTGCTGTCACCTGTGTTTTTGATCCTAGCCAATCTGACTGGTATGAGGTGGAATCTCAGGGTTGTTTTGATTTGCATTTCCCTGATGACTAAGGATGATGAACATTTTTTAAGTGCTTCTCAGCCATTCGGTATTCGTCAGTTCAGTTGAGAATTCTTTGTTTAGCTCTGTACCCCATTTTTAATAAGGTTGTTTGGTTCTCTGGAGTCTAACTTCTGGAGTTCTTTGTATATATTGGATACTAAATGGTCACTTTTGTATCTTTTGATAACTGTTTGTTAGTTTCATTAACACTGTTATGGTTCAGCAGATTTTTATTTTCTAGTGAAAGGCTAAGATAGCTAAAGAAATTAAAAATGAATTTAAAAAAGCATAAAAAATCCATTAGTTTAAACTAAAAGAAAAGAGAATTTTAATAGAAAAAGAAAGCAGGTATATCTGAGTAAGAAAGAAAAAAGGAAATGTGTTCATTATTTTAATAATTACTTTGTCTACATATTATATGTATGAAAGAGCAGGGTACAATTTCTTGAAAATAATTATCATTCTTGAATATCAAAAACAGATTTTAGAAGAGGTTTCTAAATGTTCTACAGTAGAAATTTTAGCTCATTTCTCTTTTGTTGTTTTGTCCTTAGTCCATATGTGTCACACAACACATCCATGTGCTGAGGCCTCCATTTATATGTAATGAGGTTTATCACAATATAAATGTTATTACATTTGGTTCAGTATTACCAGTAAGATATAGTTTTCTTAAGTATTCAAAAAAATACATAGATGAACACAGGAAATCCTTTATCTTCCTGAAATTCACAGAGAAAACTAATTTAGATAAGAAACAAACAACAAACAAATTTCTGATGCATTTTAGGTTTTTCTATAGAAAACCCTATTCCATTTTTTCTTAATTAAAATCTATACATTTTCTCATAATCTTCATAGGTCATGCTTGTAATCTTAGCATTTACATGGTAGACAATAGGGGGTGTTAAATGACATTCTGTTCCAAAACCAAAAAACAAATCAAAACAAAAAAACTTCCCCCCCCCCCCATCTATATAAGTTACAAAGTTGGGAAAAGAAAAAAACAATTAAGAAGAGGAAAAGTTACTGATAAAATCTGTTCTTAGGGTTAGCAAGATGGCTCAGCAGGTAAATGCAATTGAGATAAAAGCTTTACAACATGAGTTCTATCCCTTGAACCCTTATGAAAAAGCTAAATGTTTTGGAAGTCATCTGTTATTTCAGTACTCCTACTGGGAGAACTAGACACTGACCTGCAGTGCAGGCATAATGATCAAAAACACCACAGAGGATGACTAACTCTCTAAAGTTGTCTTCTGATATACACAAGCACACTATGGTACACACACACACACACACACACACACACACACACACACACCGGCAAGTTTTTAATGTCAGTACTTCAAAGCCTTCAAATTTAATGCTATTTTATCCTGAGTATGTTCTTATGTTATTTCAGTTTGAATAAATTATCATTAAGAGTATCACTTCACGCAGGTGCTCCAACAACTGGAGTGGGTGCTGTCCCAGAATCTGTTGCTTGCCTGTGGGTCTATTCTCTGGTTCTTGGGCATCCAAACAGTATTTGGTATGGGTTTCCTTTCATGGAGCATGTTGCAAGATATTTGATCACACTGTAAACCCCGAGATTGTGGAAAAACCTATTTTTAGTTGTGGTGTGGGTTAGTCTTTGTACACCTTTAATCCAAGAGCTTCTGCTTGAATATTGTAAACAGGATTAAATAAAGCCAACCACATGTCAAGAGGCACAGCAAGCAAACATTTGACAGGAAACGAATATGGGATTATTAAGAAAAAAAACATAGAAAACAAGAAGGAGTCAGGAGGACAGACAGAGAGATATGCAGGAAGTAGATGGAAGGGACATGGAGTTTGAAAGATGCTGTTTGAGATGGTGTGAGAGAGGATCACTCCTGGTGGGATGTTGGCTAAGGAGAAACGTCGTCTGCATGCTTTCTCTGCTTCTCTGACCTAACAGGCTTTCACTCTAGCATGTGACTCCCAAATATTCATGGGTAAAACTAAACAGGGGAGATGTTGTTAGAAAACAAACAGAAGTGGCACTTAAATCAAATCAGACATTGGTTGGCTACTCCCACAAATTCTGTGCTACCATTTCTCTTGCAAATCTTGTAGACATGACAGATTACAGATCAAAGATTTTGTGGCCGGATTGTTGTTTATATTTCTCTTTTGGTCTCTTGCAGAGTATCTTCTTGCACCCAAGGCACTAGAAAGTAGGGGTTAAGGACCCATGTAGGCACCAGCTTGACTTCTCCATGGTCAATGAGTTATGTGGATGTTTTTCTTGGCAATGAGCTCCAATGTCAGTTTTCAGAGAGCAAGGCATTGTCTTAGCAACAGCCTAGCTTGTTTGAGGGGTTTTTCCATGGGACTCCCTCCCCCAACAACCCAATTGAAAGCAATGTAGTTCCATTAGTGTAAACTTCCTTTGATGACAGGAGAAGGGCAGCCTGGACTCTGTCTCCATTATTAGGGGAACTCATTTATATCACCTTAATATATTTCTGGGAGATTCCACTATACTAAGTTTTTATATTATCTCTGAAATATCCCTCAATTCTAGCTGTCTTTCCATGTGTCCCTTCCCTTAATTCCTTCTCTCTTCCCTTTCCCCACCAGATCCTCCCATTCATATCCCTACCCACCCTTAGTCCACCCTAAAATATATTCTATTTCACCATCCCAGGGAGATTCATGTCCCCCCCCCCCATTTTCTTCCTTTGTACTTAACCTCTTATGGTATACAAATTATAGGATGGTTATCATTTATTTAATGTCTAATATCCACTTATAGGTGAGTATATACCAGGTTTATCTTCCTGGGTCTGGGTTACATCATTCACGATGTTTTTCAAGTTACATTTATCTGCCTGTTAATTTCATAATGTCATTTTTTTCCCAACAAACTATTTTTATTGATTCTTGGGGAAGTTCATGTATGTATGCCAATCACACTCATTTCCCAGTCCTTCTGTGTCTGCCCCTCTTTCTTGTGATTTATTACCCTCCCCAAGATAAAAATTTTAAAAATTTGAACAAACTCTAAGTAGCATGTCCCTTAAAGAGAACTGAGTCATGCCCATCCTGGATCCCACCAAAAGACATCAGTTGTGGACAGATAACTTCAGTATCCTCATTATACTTTTGAAGAGTTCTCTTCAATGGCTTCCTCTTTAGGTTGCTACATTTTTAAGGGAGTGGGGATTGAGATAGGAGTGGTAGTTGTCACAGAAGCTGTCCATGTCCTTCCTTCTCAACTATGCATCTACAATCATTGATATTGCTATAATAATAGCTTTCTTGTTCTTCACACTCAGCTGGAGCTTGGATCATGGGCTTCCACATGGTTTCTGACCAGAGCACAGATCACAAACACAGCTCCCAGCTGCAGTAGAACCATTGACCCAGACAAGGTACTTGGAAGCAGCCTAGACCCACAGATAATCATCATGGTTTAGATAGCAGCACAGGCTGCTATCTTTAATACGATCCCTGGTGGCAGGATGGCCCACAGACATTATCTTGTCTTCAGGGAATAGTATGGACACCAGATGCCTTGGACTGGGTTCATTGTGGCAGGGGGGCGGGGAGACCCCAATTCCCATGGGGTGAGTGTTCTGGTCAGTCGGCGGATGACAAACAGACTCGATACAAGGGTGTGGTGAATCTGAATGTATTTGTACAAGGTGAAATTCAGGCTTAAATAGCATACAGCAAGCAGGGCAGATGACAAGAGTCACGTAGGTGGGCAGGGGTTACAGCAAGGGGCGCAAGACTGAGGTCACACAGGAAGTGACCACTACATCAAGGTCCATAGGATCAGGTAGCCAGGTGTGAAGCAGGCAGAAGAGCAATGGTGCCCTCCCCACTGGGGCTAATTTGGTATTCCTACGCTAATTCTCTGGTTCTGCTGGAGGCAAGGACTAGAAGAATCCGATCTAGTATTTCCTGCTAATTCTCTGGGTCTTGCTGGAGGCACGAACCTGGAAGTTCCAATTCTAGCTAATGTCCTTGAGTGAGGGAAGCCCTTCGATTACTCTCTGGTGTGTAAAACAGTTCTGACTATTGTGGGACTGCCCTAAGGAATGTGCTTGACCTCTGTTGTTAACTCTAAGGGCGTTCTATCTGATAAGGTAGATTCCTTGTGAGAAATTCCAAGCTAAGGACAGCTTGGAAATAATTTAGGATAGGTTGGAAATGCTATGCTGGCCAGGAAATGATGCCCAATCTTAGCCATTACGAATCATTTCTTAGGGTACCTTTATGCCTAAATAAGAGGGTGCGTTGACGATTGGGAAGACTAATCTGGAACATGTCTGAGTTAGGAGATGCCAGCGACTATCTGAATACCCAGGAGGCACAAGCTCCCTTTTGGGGCCATAATGCCTCTCATCCTTAATCAGGCTTTTACCCCCGATAATTCGGGTATGACTGGAGTAGACGAGTGGGCGTGGCAACCAGACATCCCCATGGCCTTGGGTCTTAGGACCTCAGACACAGACATAGCCCTCAGTGGCAGCATGGATCTGGATATCACCATGGCCTTGGGTGGCAGCCTGGTCCTTACTGGCTTTGTACCTCTAGTTCTGCCTCTCTCCATGGTCCAAGTACCTCTCAGCTCTTCTATCCTTCCCATCTTCTGATCACACATTAATTCATTATAGTAGTGCATCTTATCTATGCCACACGTAGGGTGGCCTGACTGGCTTCCAGGATGTAATTTCTTGAACAGCTAAGTAATACTCCATTGTGTAAATATGCTACACTTTTTTTTTATCCATTCTTCTGTTGTAGGATATTAGGTTGTCTCCAGTTTCTGACTGTTATGAATAAAGCTGCAATGAATATGGTTGAGTAAGTGTCCTTGTGGTAGGATGAGACCTCCTCTAGGTATATGCCCACGAGTGGTATAGTTGGATTTTGGGTAGATACGTTCTCAACCTTCTAAGGAACTGATATATTGATTTCCATATTGACAGTACAAGTTTGTACTCTTATCTGCAATGGAGAAGTGTTCCTCTTGTTCTTCATCCTTGTCAGTATGAGTTGTCGCTTGTGTTATTGATATTAGCCATTCTGCTAGTTGTAAGGTAGATCTCAGAGCAATTTTGATTTGCATTTCCCTGATGGCTAAGGATGTTGAACATTTCTTTAAGTGTTTCTTGGCCACTTGAATTTTCTCTATTGAAAATTCTGTTTAGATTTGCACTCCATTTTTAAATTGCATTATTTGAATTTTTGATATCTTGTCTCATAAGTTCTTTATATATTTTGAATATTAATACTTTATCAGATGTGGAGATGGTAAAAATATTTTTCAATTCTGTAGGCTGCTACTTTTTCCAACTAAAGCTATACTTTGCGTCAGAGAAGCTTTTCAGTTCCATGAGGTTCCATTTTTTTAATTATTGATCTTAGTGCTTTCACTACCAGTGATCTTTTCAGAACACTGTCTCCTGGGCTGATGCGTTCAAGGCTACTCTGCATTTTCTCTTCTATCAGGTTCAACATGTTTGATTTTATGTTGAAATCTTTCATCCACCTGGACCTGAGTTTTGTGCAGAGTGATAAGCATGGATCTATTTTCATTCTTCTACATGCAGATGTTGAAGATGCTGTCTTTTATTTATTGTGTCTTTCTGGCTTTTTTTAGATAAAAAAAATCATGTTTTCATATATGTGATGATTTATGTATTGGTCTTCAACTGAATTCAATTGATCAATGTGTCTGTTTTTGAGCCAATATGATGATGGTTTTATCACTATAGCTCTGTAATGCTATTTGAAATCAGGAATGGAGAGATCTCTAGTAGTTCTTTTATTCTTCAAGATAGTTTTAGCTATTTTGCATTTTTTGATTGTTGTATATGAATTTGAGAATTGTCTTTTTAAAGTTTTAAAGAACTATGTGGGAATGTTAATGGAGATTACATTGAATCTGTAGATTGTTTTCAATAGGATGGTCAATCCTACCTATCCATGAAAATGGAAAATCTCTCCATCTTCTTATATCATCTTCAAATTCTTTCTTCAAGAACTTAAAAGTTGTATCATACAAGTCTTTCACATACTTGATTGGAGTTAGCCCAAGATATTTTATACTATTTGAGGCTATTGTAAAAAGTGTTGTTTCCCCAATTTCTTTCTTAGTTCATTATTTTATTTATTCAATTGTTCGTTTTTTAGGAAATCTTGTATCTGGCTACTTTAATGGGAGTGTTTATTAGCTGAAGGACTTTCCTTATAAAATTTTATGGTCACCTTTACCTAAATTATACATATAATATGTATTATATTTTTTTTTGGTTTGGAAGATTCAAGCTGTTTTTAGTCTGAAAGCTTTATTTCTGCAGTCTTAGCTTCCAAGGTAATAGAAAATCGTATGCAAGCTGTCAAGGGCAAGAAACAATCAATACTTCTATCTAGCTGTGTTTCTTACAAACTAGAACAGTGACTAATAGACAAGATAATCTCTAAAGGCCCAATAATGCCACTTATATCTTGGTGGTAACCAACAGATATATAATTTAAGAAGTAAGAAGTCATACTTGGTATTAGAATCGTAGCCAACTGTCTGGAGCTAGCAAAGTCATAGATCTTAGAAGAGAACTTGATACCTGTTGCTTATTAGAACAGCAAAATTCTCAACTGCACTCTAGAAATTATTTTTTTTTTTTCAATATATAAATCTTTTATTCTCCCAAGCGCCCAAATAGTACTTGTGATCAGGATCTTGTTTCTCGAGCTAGGAAAACTGAGGCCTCACTCAACGTCAGCCTGCTGCACGGTTCCCTTCTCAGACACGTAGATGCCATCCAAAAACTTTTTGATATCCTTGTTTTTAACTGTTGTGGCTTGCTGAATCAGAGCGGCTGAATTTGAAACAAGTTCAATATCATTTCCTTCAAGGATTAATTCATCCTTCTGGGCTTGAGAGACAGAACAAGCAACATCTGTCCTCATCCGAACCCTGCGGATGTATTTCTCACCCAAGAAATTTCGGATTTCAACCAAAGACCCATTTTCCTGAATAACGATGTTGACGGGGAAGTGAGCGTACACAGACCTCATCTTGTAATGGAAGCCCAGTGTGACACCCTTGATCATGTTCTGAACATGACTGCAGATCTTTCTGACAGTGGCCAGTTCCTTTCTGTTACCCCACCATTTGTCAACCCGGAGCCTTTTCTTTTTCTTTCCAAGAAGACTCAGCTCTACATTGATGTGATTGAAGTCCCTCCGCAGAGTTCCCCTGGGGCCCTTCACAATGACAGTGCACCCCTTCAGAGTGATGTCGACATTTTCTGGGATGTCGACAGTCTGATTGCTGAGAATGGTCTTCATTCTCGCAGTAGATGGGGCAAAGAGGCTAGAAATTATTTTTATACCCACAGAAAGGTACACTTTCACCTCATCACAGCAAATAGAGACAACTACAGAAAGCTACTTAGTAGCTTGAATGAGAATGGTCTTTATAGGTATATATTGAAATATTTTGTCCTAAATTTGCCGAACTGTTTGGGAAGAATTAGGAGGTAAGACCTTGTTGGAGGAGGTGTACGTCTTGGGGTGGGCTTTCAAAAGACATGCATTTTCCTGGTCATTCTCCTACTACTACTCAAAGATCGAAAGTAAGCTCTCAGCTCAAGTTCTAGCACCATTTCCGTCTGCCTGCTGTCATGCTCCTTGCCATGATGGTCATGGACTCTAACTAACCACCTGAAACTATAAACCCAAATTAAACATTCTCTTTTATAAGCTACCTTGGTCATTATGTCTTATTACCACAATAGAAAAGTAATTAGGACAGAAGTTGGTACCAGGATTGGGCTATTGTGACACGCAATGCTGTATTGTTTGAGCTATGTGGAAAACTTTAGGACTTTACATAGGAAAGCACTTGGTTGTTATCAATGGAGATTACCAGTCACCCTCGTAGAAGTGTGAAAACAATACAGCTGAGAGCTATGTGGGCTAAGCAGGTCCATCTCATGTTGTTTCAAATGGGAACAATATTAGTATTTGATTAGATTGTGTGTGTGTGTGTGTGTGTGTGTGTGTGTGTGTGTGTGTGTATGTGTGTGTATGTGAGTGATATTTGTGCAAAGAATGTGGCTGCCTTTTAATTTTAAATGTAATATGGTTTGATTTGACAGAAGAAACAGATGTAGATGCCTGATTTTGAAATGTCTAATGTTTGTCATTGTTTATTTTATTTAACTTTAAGACTTTTGTTCCAAAATAGAAATACAGGGCATGTGTCTTATTGCTTGGTTTGACTCTTTTGCAGCAAATAAATGAGAAAGACCTTATCCCAGTAGTGCTTGTATCCTGTTGGGAGGAGCAAAAATTAATACTAGACACATCAGCAAGTGTCAGAAAATGAGCACTGGATTAGGAAAAGATTGAATAGAGAAGGAAGGATTAGGAGGGTGAGTGTCAAGATAGCAATTCACATAGGAATTTAACAATGGAGCTCACTATAAAGATATACCAGAGAGGATATCAGTAAGGGATCTTGGAGGGTTTCAGAACCCAGGAAGGGGCAGAGTAAAGATTTTAGTATGCTAATGTTTTAGATTTGTTTTAGAAGCAACAGGAAGGTTTGCAGGAGTGGAACAGAGTGAGAAAGGTGTTAGGGAAGGCTGAAGGCTTCAGGTTGAGCAGCAGCATATGTAGAAACTGAAGCTGTCTTAAAGAACTTTGACTTTTATTAAAATAAGTCTCCATAGGGGGGGATATTCCTCAAAATGGATATGAAATTTAAATATAAAACACACAAAGTTTCATGAATAAGAGATCATGTATTAGAGACTAAAACAAACATAGTTTATTTTGAAGATGTTATAAACAAGGAAAAGACATGAAGGAGGCATTTCATATTACTTCTGCCACAATTTCTTTTTCTTTCTAGTTCTATAGAGATTATTAAACTGCAGATTGTTGGACATATTGAAATATATAATTCCATTATGTGATTCAATTCTGAAAACACATTACAATAAACTAGACCTATTGGATGGGACAGTTGCATTAATATCAAGTGTTGACCTACAATAATTTTGTATATTTATTGTACATTTTCATTGGCCATATTTAATACACTTGAGTGCATTTTATTTTGCTGTATGAACATTAGTGGATTTCCACATTCAATGTCAAATGCTTTAGTGCAAAAAATAAATGCTCCCATAAAAGCATCAAACATGGAAGGCACATAATATATTTGTTTATTATTAAACAAACAGCTCCCTTTCTTCCCCATTGGGTTTCTCCCCAGAACCTTATCTTCCTAGCTATAGAGAAGAGGGAGGTGTAAGCAAAACCTAGTTTCATGATGACTAGTCTATTGATGAGAAGAATCACCATGACCAAAGTAGCTTGTAAAAGAAATCATTTAATTGATGGCCTGCTGTCTCTTTCAGAGCCTGAGTCCATGGCCACCATTGTGGGAAGTGTGTCAGGCACAATGTTGGAGCAGTAACTGAGAATGTAAATGCTGACCTGAATAGTAGGCAAACTGGTCCTGGCATGGACTTTTGAAGCCTCAACGTCTACCCACAGTGACATATCCTCCTACGACAAGATCATATCTCCTAATAGCTTCCAGAACATTTCTATCAACTCTAGACCAAGCATTCGGCTATAAACTATGGAGGACATTACCAGTCAAACCACTAGTTATTTCTTAAGTTGAAATAAACATCAGAACATTGTATACGTGGAGGCAATATTATAAAACTTTGTATGTTTTAAAAATTGTGTTTGTATGGCAGATTGATTGACACCAGACTGAGTTTGGTACTTGTGTTTGGTGAGGCGGTAGTCTGTGCAGGCAACCTGGTCCTGGTTGAACAAGAGGTCTGGAACCCTGGGGACCCGGTAGGTGGTAATTTCTGCCTGCATGGGACGGAAGGTGTTCAACCACACCTCCTGGGCCCCTGGCTCCTGTTTCAGTCACAGCCTCCCACAGCACCCCGGCAGGAGAGGTGTGTGATATTGGTTACCTATTAGCAGCACCAAGCCTTCTTACATGCAAATAAAGATTCCCCAAGCTCTCTCAGCTCAAATCAATGAGAAATACCTGCTGTTGAACCCTGAATCACCACCAAAACTGTATACAAATCCTATCCAGGGAATTAAAGGTGTGCGACAGATCTACTCCATTGTCTGAGCCTTTTGTTCTAAGAGATGTAACACTTGGGGAAGAGATCTGCTCTCCCTTAACGTGGCCTGAAGCTGCACCACAGTCCTCACTGGCTAGTCGACCTCTCATTGGGACTCAACAGGGCAGCATGGAGCAACTGAGTGACCTGGAAGGCACGGCAGAGACAGAGATGAAGCCCACTGCAGCAGCAGAAGAGGCAGAAGTGATTTCTCCTCCCTGCCTGTTCCCCTTCCACGGAACTCTTGCACCTGACCGGGCCAGAGATCTCCATCAAAGCGTCTGGTACACAGGCCCACAGTGTTTCACATATTTATTCCTTAATCTAGTTATTAGAATATTCAGTACATTCATGCAAAGATCTAATGTGAAATAACAATGAATTTAATTTCCAACATTTTTCAAAAGATTCTACTAGTTCACACTTGTTTTTCAGTTTGGAGTACATAAGCCTTTTGAACTTCAGCTTATGTCAAACAGAAATGGAGATATAGTTCAGATTAAATTCTGTTACCTTAAAATTTAGCCTAATCTAGTACCTTGAGAATACAGTATTATAATTTATTTCTTTACTTGAAAATGAGGGTGAGTTAAGATAAAAGCCCACAGAAATATCTTCCATTGAATATTCAAACAATTGGATTCTAGTTTCTAACAATTCGAAGTTTATGACTTTTTGAAATTCCAATATTCTTCAAATAATCTTCCTATCAGACTCATGAAACATATGGCTATATAAATCCATCTCTAATATTTACTTAATTTTGAATAAGGGGAAACTACAATTCAAAATGTTATAATTTAATGACAAAATATAATAATCTGTAAGTTATTCAGTAGACATTGTTAAGCTCCTCTGATCTTATTAGTCACATCGTATGCAGAGGTATGCTGTATAAGATGTAGACTAACTGTGCTTCAGAGGGTGTGTCTGCTGCAGTAAAGACAAAGGTCAGTGGCACATGGGTGTTCAGCTTCGTTGTTCTTATATACTAGAATCTATATTATCCTCTACTAATATCTGTGATCTCATATATGTTTGATAGGCTTAACCCTGAACACCTATGGCTTGATGACATTTACTCTTGATACTTCTAATACGTTTGAAACATACTTTGAAAAAGACAGATGAGTCCTGTAGGCCTCTTGTTTGTTGCTTCAGTTTCTGACAGCCCGGTTTTCTGCATGCATGTCATGGCTGTTAGGTTGGTGTTTTGGGGGGTGGATGAGGCTCCTCAAATTGTCCTATCACTGACTCTTTTGTGTGATCTTGGGACTCTTTTCCTCCTATTAAGTTGCCTTTATCAGTTCCTATATGAGGGCTTTTGCCTTGTCTTAATGCATCCTGTTTTGTCCTATTTGACGGTCCTCTTTTGAAGACCTGTTCTTTTCTGGAAGGAGGAGCAGATCTAGGGAAGAGAAGAGATGAAGAAAGTGAGATGGGAGGGGTGGAAGGAGAGAAAACTGTGGTTGAGATATATTGTATGAGAGAAGAGTCTATTTTCAATTAAGAAAAAAACAGAAAGCTGAGCCTCACAATATTCCATTTTTTTTTTAAAAATATGATCATCCGTAATGTTGCTATTTCTAATTCATCCCCAGAACCCTTAGAATATAAATTGATTGTTTTATTACCTTTGCATTTGTAACCAGCCTTTCAGCAGACACAAAGAGCAATGCAATCCTCCAGAGATGTGCAATTGTATTGGGAGAGTATAGTTCTAAATTGATGGTTTCTCTCAGCATCCAGTCCCTTGTAGGAGCAGAATGACATAACATCTGTCATCAAGTTGTACTTACTTCCTAACAATGCCCCGAAGACACAGAGGCTGTAACACATTTACAAACAGGCTGGACAATGATCAGCTACCCCATACTTTTGTGTTTCCCACAAATGCATCATGTAAGAAATTCAGTATCATCTCTTTCAACTTTTTTTTTCTTAAAGGAGAAATTATGCTGAAGAGATTTGCCTTTTAAACCATGTATTTAAATGTGTGAGCCTATGGAGGAGCACATCATATTCAAGCCACAATATCATGTGTCCTTTTTGCTATGGTAACTATTATTGACTATAACAAGAGCTTCTTGCTTCAAATTCTTTACCACTAGGTCTTTGCTTTGCTCAGACAAGATTTTAATGCTATCTTCTTTTTTGTTTTTAAATTTGTAAGCTTACATTATATAATATGTTTACTTTTGAGAATATTTGCAGTGCAAGTACCCAGTTTCCAAATTATATTTATCGTTTTCCCCTTAACACTCCACAATCAGGGCACATTTGTTAAGAGAAGATACTACTCGTACTGTGAGTTTTTTAAGATGACAGTCTTTGTTCAAATATAATTTTTTAAAAACTATAAAGCTTACTTTTATGTCTGAGAGTCATATTGCTGTCCTAAGCAAGCACAGGAAATCTAGTCAATGTTAAATTAGTCATTATCTAGGATTTTATCTGTAACTTTATTTATTATATTCACTAGGCTTTCTCAGCAATGCTAAGCATGGCTTAAAGTTCCCACTGCTCTACTCAATAGACTACTAGTTGTACTCTCTAAGCATAATGGCTTCTGTACCCGATTTGTTGAATCGGGCTTTTTATTTATTTATATTTTTTGAGAAAAACATCACTGTTACTGTCTATACCGGTAGGAGAGATGATGGTGGCAAGAGGTTAGTTGAATCTGTAGGTCTTCTCGTGGCGTGTTTTACTCCTCCTGCTCACTCAGTTCTACCCCCTATTCTTCCACAAGACTCCCCTTCGCCGGATGTTTGGCTGTGGGTCTCTGTACATTTCCATATGCTGGATGAAGCCCCTCGAGAGACTGTTACTCTGACTTCTGAAACAGTACATTTTAATCATTCGCAATCCATTACGTGCCAGGGTGTCAATTAATACTACATGAATTCCACCCTCACGTCCTCAGAAGATCAGATTTAGTTCTTTTTACTACTCATTTACAAACCTAGGTATCAAATGTCATCAATTTCCCTCTAGGGACTGCTTTAGACATCTCTCATAAGTGTGGATGTGTTTATTTTTATTTTTTTAGAATAACATTTTATTTATCTACATTGTCTTCAATTTATGTTTTTGTGTGTCTTTCTTGTGGTTGCTCTATTACACAGTATACATATAATATCTATACGCTCTAGATAATGTATCTATGGAGTGCCATATATTCATATATCACATATCTCATTTTACTAATGATGTTGTTTTAGTAACTTAAGTGACATATAGAACTGTATCTCATTTCCCCTTTTAAATGTAAAGTGGAGTTCTACAACTCACTTAAGGTGCTAAAATGATGTCACCAAGAGGACGTGGTGAATGAAGAAAAGTCTTTTATCTACTCTGTTTAAATACGTTTACTGCGTTCCTCAGCACTCAGTTGTGTTCTTAGTGTTTCTTGACTTGCCCTTTAATGCTGGAGGATATTTTGATCTGTATAGAACTGTGAACTAATGTGGATGAAATGTGTGAATCACCGGACCTGGCCTTCTAAATGTGCTTATACCTTCTTTCCGTGTTGAGTTTTGTCAGTACAGGAGTTGAGGAAATGAAGTAGTAACTTAGAAGAAGCAGACAATTTAAGATAAAGATTGGTTAAAGAAATGCACACTGGGAAAGCAAAGGGTAGATGGCGGCAAATAGCATGGTAAAAATGAAAATGAGATATTCGAGAACTCTAAGCTTTCAAAGAAAAATACTCTTCTCTGAAACAATAAAGATATCTAGAGGGCTATTTATTTTCAAAAACCAACATTACAAGATAGTTTAATATTACTATTTAGAGGCTAATTAATGAAAGTACAGTCCTCATTATATTTATTCCTCTTCACTTTGGGAATTTATATTGGCCCTTAACACTTCCTGTAGTGTCTGGAGGTGAAACTTAAGCAAGACAATATGCTTCCTTTTGACAGATTTTGTGATATAATTGATGTGTGCAGAAGGTGAACCTATCTTACCAAATGAGTTTTTTTTTTTTTCATTAGCTGTGTATTTCATATATCAATGCCAGTATTTCTTAAACTGTGTCTCAGGACTCCAGAGAAATGGGATGAGCTACAGCATAATTTGAGGAGCTTCATCTATGGAAACTATTTAGAGGTGTCTACATTGTAGATTATACCAAAGGTCTGAGAGTTTTCTTCCTTAACTCTGCATAGTTTCTTGTTGAAATGGAAATATAGGATAGAACTTTTTCATCAATTAAAAGCAAGCACTGATGTTTCCCAAATTGTGGTTTATATAATATTATTATTCATAGTGATGTCTGATAAAAAGATATATGAAGAACTTTGCCTTGAATTTAATCATTGAATGACACCCAAATTATAGGAAAAGTGACTGAATGTAGGATAAGCACTGCTTGTTGTGATAATTAAAATAAATGATTATTTGAGAGAAAAAGAAAAAATTCAAACTAGAAAACTAATTCCCCCAGGTAAGCATTCTGATCTCTTGAGTAGTTCATACACAGCCAGACTTTCTGGGGCCTCCTTTACATTTCCCCCATGAGCCTCAGACGCAGTTGTACTACTGTGTTCCATTATTCCATTCCCATTTCTCATTTTTTTAATTTTTAGGGTATTTCTAACACAATGTCTTAGTGTATACGCCTGGATGGCCTGGGATTCACTATTTAGACAAGGCAAGCCTTGAACTCATGGAGATACCTCTGACTCTGTCTCCCGAGTGCTGGGATTAAAGGTATACTTTACCATCTACCATTCTGCATTTTATCCAAGAGAATGTCCTGTTTTTGTAGACCATTGAGATTTGTATTACTATATTATTATTTAATTGTTTTTTTACATTTAGTACATTTTAATTAAAATAGAATTACATCACTTTCTGACTTCCCTCAAGGGACCCTCCCTCTAACCTTACCCTATTCCACAAATGGCAATATCAATAGACATGCTAAGGGAAGTATCATGAGGTCACACCATAGTTGATCTACCTTGCTTTCCTTTATTGATTATCTTGGAAAATAAGAAGCATAACAAGAAAATTGGGACATTATCCCAACCTTAGTATACCTATGCTATTTACAATGCCCTCAAATTGAAATTATATACATGAGAAACACATACACACACATATGCATTCACACACAAACACACTAGTAGCACTTGACTGTAAAAGGCACCATTGCCTATATTATATTAGAATAAACACTTTCCTGCAGTTAAATTCAATTGTATGTTTGAAGGCTGCTTTTGGAATGAAAATATTCGATTTCCTTTAAAGTCTATTCTTAGCAATAGTGAACACAGACACTCTGGACAGAGTCCAACCCTAGGCAGGTGGTCTTGACTCACACAAGGAGGCCAGTAGGCCAGGAAGTAGCATTCCTCCTTGGTCTGTGCTTCTGCTCCTGTCTCTGGGTTTCTACTTGAGATCCTGCCCTAACTTCCCTCAATGCTGGATTGTAAACCCTTTCTTACCCTTTAGCGGCTTTTGGTTAGTGTCGCATCACAGCAACAGAAAAACACAGTAGACCATTAACTAAATATATTTTTAAGTCGAGTAAGAGAAGTAGCAGATCACGTAGATATTTTTTCATGAAGTAATATGAAGGTTCCCCATGAAGGAGATGTAATTTAACACCAGAAATAGTCCCTTTCTAATATTGCAAATATGTTTAGAAAACTGACTACAGCAAAGCAAACTATTTAGAATATAATTTCAATATCAAACTACATTAACTCAAAGAGATTTTACTGACAATATCCCTATCATGGATATATGAAATTGTTTATAAAAAAGTGGCTACTTATAATAAATAAATCTTAAATTAGATCTTAGATTAATATATAATCTTATATCTTCTATTATATCTTATCTATGATAAGATATGATCTTATATCTTCTATTATCATATCTTATTATATCTTCTACTTATATCTAATATATAATCTTATCACATCGTCTATAATCTTATCTATCTTCTAAAGTTTGTTCTTTTAAAGATTTTATGTGTATTAAGTTCATTCTGGTTATTGTAACCATCTATCTTTGATCTCCCTCCAACTCGCATTAACATACTCTCCTGCAAGTGACTTTCTCACATTCATGACATTTTTGTTGTTTTGTTCTTCTTTTTCTTTTTGTTCTTGTAAAGCTATTGAGTTTAGTCAGGATCATCTATCTGTGTGACTATGGGCTTGAATTTATCTGTTGGATCTTAGTATTCTCCTCAATGGGCAAATGACAAAAGATGATGACTGACCCTCCTCTAGAATCCATCAATAGCCAATAGTATAGCAGGAAAAAGTAGGGCCCAGTAGCACTCCTATGAGTGACTATTTATAGGCCCAGTCAAGTGTGTCTAGTGTAGGCTTATCACCTAGAAGGTTGGTATTGTAGATAAGGTGGTATCACAAAGGCTTGACAGCCTTTCTACTCTAAAAATCTGGTGACATAGTTACCAGGGTACCCCCTACAAGACAGCAATATTTATGGGCTGGTAAAAGGTGAGGAAATAAACCACTCTGGATACGGTTTCAGGGAACAGCATCAACTTTATTGCAAAGGGGAACCAACTCACATAGTGGAAGCCTACTGACTACGATTGGTTCAGATAATGAGTGTTCATACCACTAGGGTCTCTGTGTACAAAAAAATTTATTATAGGACATGTGAAGAATGCACACTTGGCCTCAGGCCAGCTACCATCTACCTACACTACTTCAGAATCCAGTGTTCTGACTTCTTGGAATATGCAGGAGCATGGTGTATCATGCTTTGTATTTAGAAGCTCAGTATGTCAAGTAGCCAGGCTACTAGGTCATGCCTGCCTCTTTTCCTAAAGTCTGTGTGGCACATTCTAGCCCTATGGTAGCTTGCCAGCAGGAAGGAAGCTTCCATCTCAGTTTGAGCTTAATTGCTTTGCAACCAAGGTATGTGATGCCTTCAGAAAGAGTCTTATTAATTAGTTCTTCTGGACAACCAAGAGTGGAGAAGCCTGTGTTGCTTGGGGGCAAGGTTTCTGCAGGCAACCTGAATAGCAATTCATGTCCCTAGAATTTTGTATAGTAACCCCTAGCTTTACTTACAACTTTTAATTGGATCAAAGAGTAGTTAATTTCCCGTATATCCTACTTTTTAGTTAACCTTCACTCTATCATTTCCCTCAGACTGCATGCTTATCCATATTTAAAACTCACCATGCCCTTAGTGGGACTGAATGTTCTAGAAGCATGTGTATAGCAGAGGATCGCAAATTCGATCATCTATAGGAAGAGAGGACCTCAGCCTTGTGAAGGTTTTGTGCCCCAGTGTAGGGGAATGCCAGGGCCAATAAGTGGGAGAGGGTGGGGTGGCAGGCATGGGGAGGGGGGAGGCAAAAGGAGTTTGTTCTTATTGTTTTTGTTTGTTTGTTTTTGGAGGGGAACCTGGGAAAGGAGAAATTTACATGTAAATAAAAAAATAAATAAAACCATGAATGAAAACCACCAAAAAAAAAAAAAAAAAAAAAAAACCCAAAAAACAAAACAAAAAAACCTCACCATGCCCTAAATTCTTCCTCTCTGTTTCCAGGCTTGCCATCTCTACTCTCTCCCTCCCTTAAGACATACTCCACACCAATGACACTTCTTTAGTGTCCACACTTCTAATATTATTCCAGGTTAAACATGCAAATTCCATGACTTGAAGTTGGGATACACATATGAGAGAACGTGTGACATTTACTCTCTGACTTTGGATTACATTGCTCATTGTAACGTTTTCTACTTTCATACATTTCATTTTAAGTTTTATAATTTCATTTCTCTTTACAGATGAAGAAAAATCTATCGTATGTATGAAGCTTGCTTTAATTATCCATTCATTATTTGATGAACACCTAGGCTGATTACAGTCCCTAATTACTACGAATAGAGCAGCAATGAACGTGGTTGAACAAGAATCTCTGAAGAGATATCCAGAGTCTTTTTAATATATCCCCAGGAATTACACAGCTGAATCAAACATGAGTTCTGTACCTAGCTTTCTGAGGAAGCAAAAATTGATTTCCATAGTTATTATATCAGGTACACTCCCACCAAGAGCGATGTTTCATTTACATTTCATGATGGATAATGAAGTTGAAGATTTTTTAAATACTTTAAGTTATTTCTTTTATTTTTGACATTCTAATATAATTACATCATTTCTGTCCTTTCTTCTCCCCCAAGCCCTCAAATATACTCCTCTTGCTGTCTTGCAAGTTCATGACCTCCTTTTCATTAATTGTTATTACATATTATTATTACAATTGTTATTACATACAATTGTTAATATATGTATTAACACTTCTTTAAAAGTTTATTTATTTATTTGTTTACTCTTATGTGGGTAAGTGTACACAGAATGTGAGCTGTTTGTTTTGGGAGAGAGGAGGAAACACATGTACAGCATGATGCTCAGTAGAGATCAGAAGACAGTTTGCAAATGCAAGTTATTTAGCATTATCCTGTGGGTCTGAGGGATTTATCTCTGGACATCAGGCTTGGTAGGAAGTACCCTTTCTATAGAGCCATTTCAGTCTGGAAGCCTGTTTTTGATTTGGATATTTCTTTACTTGATGTTTAATTTTGTTAGCTCTTTGTGAATTCTTCATATTAATTATATGTCAGAGGTGCAGTTAACAATGACTTTTCTCTCATCTTGTGGATTGTTTCTTGATTGAACTGAGTTTCTTTTGCTATGAAGAAGCTTTTTAGTTTTATGCAATCTCTATTTCTCTTTCACTCATTCATTCTCTTTGTCTCTCTGTCTTTCTTTGTGTGAATTCCCATTGACTGATGAAAGAAAATTCTTTATGAGAGTTGGGTGATGCTCTGTACTATGAGTATAGACAGATGCGATTAGGAGTCATTTTCTTATGTTCCTTTAGCACAGTAGTAGGTTGTCTACTAGCGCATATGATTTGTGAAGTGTTATTTTCCTGGTCACTTCAGAAGTAGCAGGTATGGGTTAAATTTCATGGAATTGGACTTAATTACAATCAAAACATAGCTGGTCACTCACATAACTTTTGTGTCACTACTGAACCAGAATGTCTCTCAGGTCTAGGTTGCAAGGCTTGTGAGTGGGTGAGTTCGATGGTTATTTTCTTCCTCTGATATAAACCCTTAATGAAACCTGCATTTCTGAACATGTAAATTATGTACCAGACACTCATTCTAGAGATAAATATATTTTTAAGTAGAGAAACTTTTCTACTTTTAGGAAACTATAGGTTATCCACTATAAGAAGTCTTCTTTTGGACAGATCTTTTCTGTAATTTGTAAACTATGAGACATTTCTCAAATTTATCTAGCCATAGGATATCCCTTCCCCCAAATCCAGAGCATTATTCATACTAAATGGTCTCTAAGATTAGACTTATACTTGAAAATTGACAGAGATTCTCTTTCCCCCTCCCCCTCTCCCTTCCCTTCCACCTCTCCCTCCCCCTCCCCTTCTTCTCCCCCTTCCCCTCCCCTTTTCCCTTCTTCTCCCCCCTTCCTCTAGCTCCATGTTTGTGTGCACACACAAGTGAATGTTTGAGTGCTGAGGACTAGATCCAGAACCTCCAACAATCCAGACAAATAGGAAATTACCATAAATCTAAGCTATTTCTCTCAGTCCAATTTCTACTTTATAACAATAGGAATTAATTTTATGAAACAACCAAATGTTTAATTTTTCTTCTATATTTACTCCAAACCCAACCTTAAAATCTGATGGTGTTTTGCTAAATAAATATGAGAATGACAATTATGTATAATTTATAGATGTTTGATATATTCCAATATAGATGGGTTACATTTGAATATATTTAATAATTGTTATAAATTTAAGAAGAAGATTTTTCATTTCTAAAAATTACTATAGCTTATGGTATCAATACAGCTTTGATGCTATAAGTTTGAATGTTGGATGTAAGCCTGAAGTTCATTGAATTTTATATACTTTAGTTCACAAATCACAGGATGGAACACAGTCCAAGTTTCTTGAGGCAGTTAAAAGAACCTTATTAGAAAAACAGGATGGGGAGGAGAATTTTGCATTACTCCTTTTTGCTAAGATGTAGACCAAACCACCAGGTTACAAAATCACATAAGTAACAGTCCTGACTATATAAGAACTAGGAGTTACGATATTGGATTTTCTCTTAACTGATTGCCTAGTGCAGATTGCTCATAAGGACACAGCTTCATTGTGGTTAAGAGCCTGCCTCTTAAATATGTCATAATAAAATTTTGATATGCACTAAAATGATTTTATTTTAGTAACATTATATATAATTGACCATTTTAGAGTTTATAATAAACATAGAATTTATCTTTAACCAAAGACTGAGCTTTAGTTTAATTGGAATGATAAATATGGTAGTTTAAATTAATCTAGTATTGCCTCTATTTGAAAAATAATGAATAAGGGGTACATTTGGAAGAATTAGTGTCCTCCTTTGAAAATATTTTCAGTCTTCATAAAAAATGAAAGAATAAAAATAATATTTGAAAGGTATAGCTGCTGTTTTCAGAAAACTTATATTTTGGATGCTGGAGAGTTCAATGGGTAAATATGTGTTCCTAGACAGAGATTCCATGCATAAGTTAGTGTGATGGGGTCCTCCTACCCTGTGACTATGGCAAAGTGGGCAACACTCATCTTGAACTTGTACTATGTGGGAAGGGTATGCATTTCCTACTTTTAAGGGAATTTATTTTATTGCTGCATATACTTCATTGAGTATGCCTTGTTCAGGGAGTTATTTCTGTCTTCATTACCAGCATAAAACCATTATAACATAAAATACCATAACTTGCCAGGAAAAGTTACCAATGTCTGCAATGTTGCTATGATGTATAGTTTTCCAAATTATGTATTGTCTTTAATAAAATGTGACCATTTAACATTAAAGTGCACTTACTAATTCAATTAGATATCTGCCAGTTTGCTAGATAAGATCTAGGAAGATCTAGATATGATCTAGATAAGATCTTTCCTTTTGAGAAATACTTTACTGAAATGTGTTACATAACATATTCAATTAAATGTATAGCACAATGAAATCTTATAAAATGAACATGCTTGAGTACCTACCACACAAATAAATATTGAAAACATTATATAACTTCTCAGAATAGATTTTCTTATCCCTATGCTCATTGCCCCATCTAAAACTCATCACTGTATTAACTTTTTGAACAAATAATAATTTGGCCA
>JADRCD010228263.1:33401-46879 GCA_019843815.1 Montemys delectorum | reverse complement strand
GGAGCATAAACACTGTGATATTAGTAGGTGACATTTGATTCCCTTGTCCCAGGAACAAAACAAAACCTGAAATATAAAGCACAGAATAAAGGTGGGAAAAAGGAATTCTCCTATTGCAGTCAAGAAGATAAATCAAGAGGAGAATGCTAATCTAGAATTGATGACAAGAGGCTCATGGGAAATCAAGACTACATTATTGATCAGTTGCTGGTGTGGAGTTCTGTGTGAATGCTGGCGCTCAGACTGTTGCACAATGGGAAAGAAAGTAAAGTGCCTAGGATAACTAGAAGGACACAGTTATCAACCCTGACTGGTGTTTTCAGTTGTAATCAACTACAAGAACTTAAACTCCTAGGCACACTCTCCTTAGGGATGCAAAGTCTGAATTTAAGTGCTATATAATGTATTATATACCCAAACTAAGAAACTGACAAGATCCACCAAGTCTACCCCTACCACAATGGACCACAGGAAAAAAGGGCAAAGGTTATAAAAGAAAAATAGAGACAGTTCAGATATAAAAACCTGGAACTGGGAGGTGGCTCTCTGGGTCAAGCACTTGCCTTGCAAGCTCAGGGACCTGGGTTTGATTCCCAGAACTGAGGATGTTACAGTCTCTGTGCTGGGAAGGTACAGATAGGTGAATCCCTAGGGCCAGACAGCTAGCTTGGTCTATTTAATGAATGGTGAGTTCTCGGCCAGTAAGAGGCTTTCAAACAGATGGTTGTGGACAATATATCCCAGTTTGTTCTCTAGCTTCCACATGCATGTCATATACACGAGCATGCACATACCTGCACATGGAAACACATACACACAAAAGGAAAACTTAATAAATGCAAGGTTAAAATCCAAGCATGGTCCTTGGAAGCCTGATAGGTAAGAGCCACTGAGTACCTTAGATGAGGGCCTAGGGGGTGAACAACGTCCTTGTACTAATCAGAGTTTCTTGGAGGTGATGAGGCCATTGTACCTTATAAGAAGGCCATTATTCTTGAAGATGCATGCCAACATGCTTAATACTTGTGTGTCGTTAGATCTGGGGTATCTTCCTTGGAGGAAAGAACACACTAGTGACAAGATAGTAGTCGTCATGGCGGTGGGGATAGGAGTCGGGGTTGGAAACGAAGGGTCCCAGAGTGTTCATCAACACATCACTTCAGCTTCTCTGTTGGTTTAGAGTTTATTGAGCTAAAAAGTTGGTTACAGATTAAACCCAAATTAATTTAGCCTTTTAGGCACTCTGAACATGAAAGGCTGTGGAAATCAAAGACAGATTTGAGCCAAGAATTATGATGATTCAGGAACACGTGACTTAGGATGTAATGATACTGAGTTACTTTAGACTTTGTTCAGATGAGCCTGTTAAAAAGGTAAATGCTAACATAAAAATACAGGAAATAATTGTATAACTTCCCAAGTAATAATAGGAGAGAAAGTGTGTGTGTGTGTGTGTGTGTGTGTGTGTGTGTGTGTGAGAGAGAGAGAGAGAGAGAGAGAGAGAGAAATACATACATTGATCTTCACAAGTAGAAATGCCCACTTCAACCACATATTTGTGCAAATCATGGTGGTTTGGTTTCCCACGGGAAATGAAAAGAAGCCTTTTATGTTTCACAAAAACTTGTGAAAGATTTACCAAAAAAAGAAAAAAGAAAAAATGTTTACTGCGTGTCCTTTTGAGTACAGCCTTGTGGGATAGCTCATTGACTTTGAGCCGCTTTGTAACTGTACATTGTAGAAAATGAACAGTAATGTAAATAACAGTCCACAGGAATGTAAATGAGCTGTCTGGTGGAATGCAATTAATTCTTGGTTCATTTGAACATTCTATTCAGCTCTCCTTATTGTCTATATATGTATAGGACTTTGAATTCTCCTTTGAAAAGGCTGTAACTGTTTTGAAGGGAGCTCTTCCTATGTGGCCCAGACTGGCCTGACCTCATGGTCTTTCTGGCAAAGAACAACAGCCACTATCTTTCAGAATATAATTGCTCAGAGTATGGCTTGGAATATCTAAGACAAATTAAGAATATCAGCCCTGACCTAACTCAAAATCTATATTGTAATGGGCCCAGGACCTAAACAAATCAAAAGTTATCCTATCCTTACACATCAGACATATTGATATTAAGACACCAATAAAATCCAAATTTAACAATTTATTCAGTGCAATGGCTAACAAAGTGACAGCTGGCTTCTTAGAAGAGATTGGTAGGCTTATTCTAAAAGCCACACAGAAATTCATGGGACCAAGCAACACTAAAAACGAGAAATACGGTCAACAGACTGACGCTTTGTATCAATAACTAATAATAAAATAGACAAAAAGGTGATATACTTTAATAGACTTACCAACACCACTACTCTTAGGTTTGGAGCCCTTACTCAGTAAAGCAACAAATACTTGAGCATGTACAGCACTGTGACAGCCACTCTGACCACTGTGACAGCTGCTAAGTGATTGTGGTTGTGGAACATGATTTCAGTCTTGCTGTTCACAATGCCATGCAACTTGAAACCCAAGAACTTTTACTTCTGGAAACTTTTGCTTCATGCTCTTTGGATAGCAGGTGAGCTCTGATCACTGTGGATAACTGAACCAGAGAAAAATGCAGCTGCAGGTAAGAGGGGGCAGCTGTGGAAACTTCTTTACCAGAAATGGAGCTGAAGATGGAGTCGGTACCCAGGCTACTGATGTGAAATTTCATAAATGGATGTAAAGAAAGGAATCCATAGAATATGTCATAATAAAGGGCTGAGAAGGACCAATGGGAAACAGTGTGATGGCAGAATCATTTCAGAAAAAGAAAACTGAAAAGATTACAAAAGAATTCCAAATAGTAGTTGCCTCTGTAGAAGAGGAAAATTTGAGGAATATTATAGCCAAATAAATACAAAGTAGATTACATACATGTATGAATATGTCTCAGTGAAAACTGTCACTTCGTGCAAGAAACACTGGATGCTAAGATTGGAACAAAGTAGATTTCAAATTTCTTACTAAATGTATATGCTACTCATGCATGCATATATATAATACACATGTGTGAGTATATACGCATACCCTATAATGTATATGATGATAATCTATATGGCCTTTGAATAAAACCACCAAACCCCAAATTATATGTTTATATCCTGTTCATACTTGGCAAAATCCAATTAAGACAAAAGAAAACAGACAGGTGCCTGGACATCTTTGAATTGTCTAGGTTTTCATCAGGCAGTAGCTGAATTCTGTGGCTGTTATGGAGTTCAAATCTCTTCACTGTGGGAACTCTGCAGAAGACTGAGCTTATTATCTGTTCTCAAGAAAGCCCAGGAAAAAGAGTTATTCTGCAGGCTGATGGAATTTCTGCCAGAAAATACTGACTACAGGCTTTTAAAAATGCTTGGCCCTCTTCAGGGATTATTTTGTTCTTTCCCTTACCTCTGTTCAGCTAATTAATTCTGCCCTAGTAAGCAACCCATATCTCTACTGTTATTTAAATTATTGTATTCAAATAAATTTTTATCTTGTTGGGATTCTTTAATGTGTTCCTTTGCAGAATAATTTTGCTTCCAGCTTAATGTTTCCAATGAGCACACACTGAGAGCTAAGTAAATGTATACTATCTTGAACTTGTTCAAGATGTTTGTTCCAGCCTCTCTTCATACTCTATGATAGAGACTTCCTGCAGGCAGAGGCCTTCCCATCTGCACCCTGTCTGTATAGATCATGTGACCACACACATATGACTGCTTCAAACCCTTTGAATGATGCTTTACATAGAAGGGTTTAATTTTTTTTTTTTTTTTGCCCCTTTACTAAAGTAAAACACAACATCTCTGGTCCTTCTGTTCCAGTGTTGCAAATCCATGTTTTTGCAGATGATCTATTGTTTGTGCCTCTGTAATAAAAAGTCGATTTCTTAGTTATACAAGACCAGACCGCAGAAGTGAAAAACAGTAGTAAGAAAAACAATATACAAAGAATGATGTTTGAGCCAGGTATGGTGACATATTCCTGTAATCCCTGAATCCCTGAGATTGAAAGAGAAGGGTCATAAACTTGGAGTCCATTGAGCTATATAGTGAGATCTTGATTCCATGCAAGAGGACAAACAGAAACAGAACACAATGAACCAGAAGTCTATCTCGTGGGAAATATATCAGTCTCCAGCAGGAGGAGGAAACTTGAAAATTTCTCCTCCATTTCATTCAATATTTATAATGCATCCATGATTAAGAGAAAGTTAACTAAAAATCAGGTTATGAGGATGGAAATTGTGGAGAGCTGGAGAGATGGCTCAGCAGTTGGGACCTCTTGTGCTCTTCCAAATGTCCTGAGTTGAGTTCCCAGCATGCAAGTGGGTGCTTAAGTGCACCTGTAACTCCAGGAGATCCAATGCTGCCTTCTGGCTTCTGTGGACACTACACTCATTTACTCATAACACATGGAGACACACAAATCCTCAGAATTAGAGACAAAACCAAATATTTTTGTTTAAAGAAAAGAACATGGAAATCATCATAATAAAAACAATATTCCAACCCCCCCCCAAATAAATGTATCCCTTAATATAAGGGCTATTTTGTTGAAGAGAGAATTCAGAACTAACAGATGAAAAAGAGAATGCTTCCCACTCTCTATCTGTTTTCCTAAAAGCAGGGCAAACTATGCAAAGGTTCCCTTCCTTCCTCGTTGGAGGAAAGCAGTTTAATCACTGGAGATCACCTAGACCTGAGTCAAGCTGGAGCCAGAATGAGATAAATCAACATAAGTAACTTTGCCAACTAGCCGTTATCTTCCATTGGTGGCTCCATCCAGCTGCATCTTGGAGAACAAGCTCCCAGAGCTTTGGTAGATAACAAAACATGAGGGCTAGAAAAAGTCCCTTAGATGAAACGGTGTGGTGTAGTGTTAACATGGAGCCTACACACACGTTGCATAGACTTTAAACACTCACTATGCTATAATGAACACGAAGTAAATGCTGTATGGTTTTTTTGGTGAGGTGCTCGGGGTGACAAAAAAGATCACATGTCCATACGTGCTTAGCATGTTTTTTCCAGATGGTTTTGATCCAGGATTGGCTCCATCTACTGAGGCAGAGCCCTACGGATCCAAAGAGATAACAGTGCTAACCTTTCCACAGATCCATGGCCCAGAAACTCAAACTCATTTCCCCTCATCTTGTGACTTCTCTAGAGCATGTTCTTTTCTTTTGTTCTTTTGCTAAGAAAGGATGGAAGCTCAGGTTGTAGCTCTCCCTGAGAGGAATGGTCCCCGAGGACTCTCATGTGTGCACAGGAGGCAGATGTCAGTCAGCTTCTAAGTAGAGAAAAATGACAACTTTTCCTCCCCTGTGATAAAAAGCAAAACTTTACTCTCAGTGATTGTGGCGTCTAAATAAACTTGATAAAGCATGCAATTTTTATAATATCACATGTCAACCATAGTATTTTTTTCAGGCAAGCATTTGAAATTACAACAACAATCTAAAATGCTCTCCAAGAGAATTTTTTTTTTAAGACAAGCAAGTATTGTATGTAAACAAGTGGCCTCCTGGGCAGACTCAGACAGTTCTCTTGAGGGTTGGTGGCTAATTGCTTATTCGAGGGTGCAGACAAAACAGTTGTGAGCACCAGTCCTGTGAGAACAACGTCATCACCTGAGGACTGAAGAGAAGGCAAATGCACTGCAGTAAAACGTGACAAGTGTGCTGCTAAGCAAACCAGGAACTTAAAGAGGCATTTTTTAAAACAGAAAAAAGAAAGCAGATTTTAGATTATTGGTGAACCTTGATATGAGAACTTTGATGGGAGAAATCTCCCAATATTACTGACATATCACAATGTGCAAGAGACTCCATTACATTACATGCTTAAATTTTACTCTCTTCAACTAGAGTTTACCATCTTAGAAAGCAGCTATAACTTGAGAGAAGAAATAAAACAATAAACATGCCTAAAATCCTATTTAAACTTACAGATGTGACAGGAAAAAAAAAGAGTTGGCTTGATTTATCTTTCTCTTTGGTCCTATGGGATGTATTCATATAAGTACCATATCTTACTCCACAGGAAATGCAGAGAGATTCTGGGGTAGATGATGGGTGTAATGTAATTGAACTGTTAAGTAGAAAATTGGTCTGCTTTCCTCATTAGGAGATATACCAGATGGTTCTGCAATCAAACCAGAATCTCCAAGCTACCCAGATTCTCTCTGATACTTCCTCCTTGGAATACTCTCTCAGCATCTTTCTTTCACCCATTTTTTTAAACTCTCAATCCACATTCCAAGTCAAGCATCTCCCCAACTTCTAACCCATTTTCTTCCTTCAAATGCTGGGCATCTGGCGGCCCTCATCAGGAGGCCTTGGGTTGTCTCGAAGGTAGAAGGGTCTCCTACTCTTTTTTGGAATACAAATGTTCTGTGTACAAAGGCTGTGCTTTAAAGATACATAACAGCATCTTTAACAGGAAAACAGTGTCTATTACTCAGATAGCAGGTGTTCAAGGTTTCATGCAGAAGCAAAAATAATCGAGCCATGGTCTACACCGAAGTTTCTGAAATGTGGCATCTTTAGGGTTAGTCTTACAACTCTTTGCTACCCACTCAGTGCTTGTCCTCAAACACTGAATAGGGAACCAGCTTTGTTCACCCTTCCCCTTGACTCTGACTATAGTCTCACTCTCCCTCAATAGCCTCTGGGAAAGCCAAGGCCTTTTCTCACATAGGGCACATCAGAGGAGAGTGTTGCGATATACTTCTCCTGTAAGTATTGATGAAAATGAAACAGACAGTGAGTGCTACTGTTTAACCTAGAGGAAGTTAAGCTATGGCTAGAAAGTTCTAGATTTTTTTTTTCAGTTGAAACTGGAAGATGCTACTGAAAGCTTTCTGTTGGTGACTCTGAAAGAAAATCCCCCTGGCTTCAAGTGATTAATTTGCAAAACATTTTAATCACAACAGTAAACATGAATGTACCCAGGAAATAAAAGCCACAATCAAGAGTGACTATTTTGGGAAGGTAAACTATGTACACATATCTTTCTGGGGATTAGCAGATGAGCTGTCAGGAATGTGAACAGGCTTCTCACAGGCTCTCCCAGACTTGCTTTTCTTCGGCCCATGGTTCCCTGTTGCACAGCATCCCTGAGCTCTGCTGTGATGCTTACAGTGAAAGAAAAGGGAAATTGGGCTGAGAAACTCAAGAGTCGATAGATAGAATGTTTACACTGAAAGTCCTGGCCTTCTATTGCTATGGTTTCTGTGTCCCCACTTTGTAACTCAATATTAAGAAAGTAGAGCCCACTTTGAAGGCGTGACCAGAACTCTATGGTACAAAGGGGACTCAACTTTAAGTATGTGACACCTGAGTCTTTTCTGGAAAACTTAGAAGCTGAACAATGCCCATGAAAAACATCACAGGAAGCTGCAGTTCTTGTCAGGTAATATTTCTGGCCTGTTATCAATGGTCCTTCCATGTCAGAGACACTCTTTACTCTACTCATGAGCTGAGCCAGGTAGCTTAAAATGAAAGGTTAGAAACACACACAGAAAGAGTGGCAGAGATTAACTATGGAGCAGAGACTGAAGGATGGACAAGCATATAGCTATCTCCTGAGAGGCTCTTACAATACCTGACTAATACAGAGGTAGAGGCTCACAGCCATTCATTGAACTGAGTACACTGTCCCCAGTGAAGGAGTTAGAGAAAGGTTCTATGGAGCTGAAGGGTTTGCAGCCCCTTAGGATGAACAACAATTACTAACTAGTACCCTCAGAGCTCCCAGGGACCCAACCACCAATCAAGGACTATACAGGGTGGGACTGAATGTTCTGGCAGCATGTGTATAGTAGAGGACTGCAAATTTGATCATCAGTAGGAGGAAAGGACCTCGGCCTTGTGAAGGTTCTGTGCCCCAGTGTAGGGGAATGCCAGGGCCAATAAGTGGGAGAGGGTGGGGTGGCAGGCATGGGGAGGGGGGAAGCAAAAGAAGTTTGTTCTTGTTGTTTTTGTTTGTTTTTTGGAGGGGAACCTGGGAAAGGGAAAATTTACATGTAAATAAAGAAATTATCAAAAAAAAAAAAAAGAAAGGTTAGTCCCTTTTGGCATCTCATCACATGTGTTGTGTGACAACTTGGAAACAGTCTGAGAGTTAAAATATAGTATAGCTTATACACAGGAAGTTAGATGGGCGTTGAACTCATGTTCTCTCCATACCTGTAATATCACAGGGAAGCAATCAGCAACACACAAGGTAAATGAAGAAATGAAGCATCATTCCCATGTGCTCCCAATATTACTGACATATCACAATGTGCAAGAGACTCCATAAAGGAAATGTACCCTCATATATTGAGTCTTTAGATACTTGGGTAAGAAGTTCTATGTATGTGTTGAGAAAGAAAAAGAGAAAGGGAAACTATATTATAACCTGAAAGGTTTAAGTACTACATCATCGTAACAGCAAAAGTCGAGAAGAAAACATAGCAAGACTCTTGTAACAGTGATAGCTCAGTAAGATTTAAGATGATCTAGATGGTTGTTCTTCCCCAAATCTGCTTTCTAGATCTTTACAAAGACTATGCATAAGCTTTTAAGTAACAAAAGAAAATCATCATTCGTTTTATACTAATATATTTGAATGTGAAAAGACTATGGAAGACCGAACCATTGAGAACCATTGCACCATGTTATAGGCAGTGATCACATAACTGCAGAATCTGATGGCATGGCTTCATCACCTTGAGCTAAAATCTCTTACTATTTTTCCTTGTCAGTTGGATATCTGACAAGGAAAAATGTCTCATCAAATCCAGTGGTTTGGCTATAAGGCATGTTCTCCATTATTACAGATACTATACAGGTATATATATTTTTAATGATTCCCATGCTCCATTCTGAAACCCCATTCATACTGAAGAGATGTAAAACAAAACAAAAACAAAAAACAAAAACAAAAGGTCAGGAAATAAATGGAATGTAGTGCTAGTTGTACCTAGTTCCTAAGTTTCTGAGATTAAACCTTAAAATCTGCATGAAATTCTATCCTTAGAAGTATGCACAACACCAAATATCTAACGAATATGAGCTATTATGACATACTTAAGAAGGCCATGATAAAATCTTGGGATGAAGCAGGGGATTGATTTGAGAGGAAGACCTGGGACAGTGGTTGACCACTAGGGGAGAGTGACTCTCTGCTTAAAGACTTGAAGCCAAGGGCCTGCAAGATGCACATCAAAACCACCGCAAGTCCCAAGCAGCAGTGTTACATGTGGCTCTTACACATAATGTTCTCATAACTTTCTTAATGACCCGAGTATGTAGTATTTCGAAAGAAGAAGCAGAAGAGGAAGAGAGTTTAGGGTTGAGTGGCCCAAGTGTTGGCAGTCACTCTATTTTCTCCTCTGTCCCAATGCCTACTGAGTGACTACAAGACACACAGATCTGCAGTTGAATGGCTAGAATGGAGACAGACACACAAAGGAGAAACAGGTCCACAGACTCCGTTCGCATGTTCCAAACCACCAAATAAATAGAGGTGCATGCCACAAGGTTCTGCATAGATAACTACAGAACAGAGTAAACATCCTTGTAGAAACAAGGACATACTAAGTTTTTTTGTTGTTGAGCCATTTCACATTTTCGGAACTACCATGAGGTTCTAAAGAGTTTCTGCCTTTCCTTACGCACTTTGGTTTTTTGATCTTTTGGAAATGGATGATAGCACAACAGTAGTAAAAGATTGATGGCAAAGACTTAATGGCACTTAAAACACTGCATTTTATTACGTCATTCACTTAAGGGCTTAGCGTGTTATGTTTT
This sequence comes from Montemys delectorum, assembly GCA_019843815.1. Classification (NCBI taxonomy): domain Eukaryota; kingdom Metazoa; phylum Chordata; class Mammalia; order Rodentia; family Muridae; genus Montemys; species Montemys delectorum. Next base: position 37,055 of record JADRCD010228263.1, on the reverse strand, counting down.
TATTTACTGAGGCGTACAGAACCTACCAAGCATTTACCATGTGTGATCTTAAGCTGAAAGCCCCGGAGAAGGTTGCAGCTAGAAATGGAATAAAGAGTGTTGACCAAGTGGGAGAAATTTGGTGGAATGAGTCAACCAAAACCCTGACGATTGAACCTTCTCAGCGTTTGTATAGAAACAAGACCTGGTCTGGAAGCTGCCCAGGAAAATGAAATATCCTCTGGTGCCAGGAACCACATCAGGTCAAACAAAGGGGAAGAGGAACTGTTGGCAAATGCTATGGCTTCCATCCATATGTGCTCATAGCACAAAAGTCTGCTTCAGAGTGCAGAGCAGCAGCCACAACAGCGGCAGAGAGAACGTCTAGCTTATCGTGAGTTCCGAGGCTCAGTAAGACACAGAAAGGTCAGATGTGGAGATGCACCCCGGGAGTTCCAGTCATTGAGGCAGAAACATTGCTGTTCAAGGCCAACATTGGCTAGTGTCAAGTCTTGGAAAGTGAGAGGAGAAAGGAGGTTATAGAGAAAGACTTTGAGTCTAGTCATCCAGTTAATGCTACTGCAGGCCATGTGGCAGGGGTCCAAAGCATCAGTCTCACCAGACAGAGCAAGGAGTCTATTCTTCAGATTTCCAAGGAGGTACATTAGCCTGAGTGGGCATACATGCACACACACACACACACACACACACACACACACACACCAAAGCACAGTTAATTTTGCTCTGTGTTACATGACAGAGGTAGGGAGCAGGATTTAGCCATCCTGACAGGTGTCACAGAGACTCTAGACAGGAAAGGAAGGCTTGGTTGTGCTGCCTTGAAGCCTAGGTAGCAGGGGCCTTGATGTGTTTTCTGTCTTGCTCATAGCTCTGTTTGCTCAGGACCTGATTATCTAAAAGGCCTGAATTCTTATGCAGTCTATTAACAGCCAAATAATAAATTCCAGACAAGCCAGGGATAACAGGTGAATCTCTGGCTCTATAAATGAAACTTGAGAAAGAAAAACACCAAAGAACACATCACTTTGGACTAGGTCATACTCAGGAACAGCTACACAGATGCTCTAGGCTTATCCTCCCAATTTCCCAAAGCATGAGAAAACTCAAGTACTTCAGAAAGGGTCAAAGAGACTGACTGACATCAGTACCTCCCAAAGAGTCCTAATGTTCATCCCTGCTTGTCCGAGTTTTGATGTTTCTGTTTTATTTTGGTTTGGTTTGGTTCTTGTTTCTGAGGGATTTTTTTTCATTTGATTATTTTTTGATTTTAGAACAGAATGTATCAGGATTTCACACAATAATTTTTTTTTTAATTCTAGAGTGAAGAAGGGCTTATACCAGATCCTAATCTTACACTGTTCCTTACATCCCCACTGGAAGAAAGATGGAGACTTCAGGGGACTCTGTGGGTCACCTGAAGTGCCTGTTTAACCCATATCCACCTTTAGATGCACCATATTGCAATAAGGAATTAGCAAGAAAGCCTTGGATTCTGGTTCATGTCCCAGTGTGTGATGAGAAAGCAGTCCTTGGAATGGGCTGCATTAACCTTTGCCCTAGATGGCACAGCTCTGATTTCTACAGGGGCAGGAAGGTTGTGGAGAGATGCTCAATGGAGCTATGCTGGAAAAAAATCACCAGTGCAAGCCCAGTGACAGATTTTGACTGGCTGTGGCTTTGGTGAGGAGAGTGAAGGAGGCCACGGTGACATTTCATCTCCCACTCAGCTTCCATCGATTGTTGTCTGTGGGAGCCAGTTCCTCCTTTCCCAGAAGGGTTAGTTTCTTGGTCATGTGACCTGTGGAGAGGCACAAGGCTTACACTCAAAAGGTTCCATATTTGGTGTAACATACAATGTCACCAACTTGAAATTCTTAGTACTTTTTTTTTTTTTTTGGACTGGTAATTTTATTTTGTACCAGGTCCCTCCCTCCACAAAATACATAGTGTAACTCATCCTATTTTTAAGAGCAGTCATTCATAGCTTTCTCTAAAATATTTTTAGATATCGGGCAAGTCATTTTAAAGTTTAAATGTAGCAAATGTCCGACAACTGCAAGCCAGCTGATCAAGGAATGTGCCAACAGATTTGAACCTGACAAGGCCTCTCGGTCTAGATGTATCTTAAAACTTAGGGCTGTATCTAACAGGCAACCTGGCCAGCCCCTTATTCTCCAGAGGCATCCATTTATGGCTCCTAGTGCTTGGGGCCTGTTAGCACTAGTTCATCCTGGACATGCTCTCCCCACCCGAAAAGATGAGGATTTGAGTCTTGTGGCATGTGTGACAGCGCGCACTTTCTGCTTCATTACTTTTATTTCTTGGGCTGCGTTTAAGCCAAGAAGCTGTCTTTCATCCTCCGCTGACACTGTTTTTTCTCAGGGACTTTAAACCACTGTGGGCTTTGCTGTCACTTCTACAGCAATTCTGCAAGTCATGTTGTCTGACTTAGGCAGGGTTAGTGTGTCGCTGTGGCTCAATCTGCTGCAGGAAACGTTACCTGATCCTACTCAAGAGCTCTCCTTCCCCCTCCTTCTTAAGTTTTTTAAATTGTGTTTTATACTCATGTGTGTCTGTGTGTCTGCCACATATGTGCACATGCCTGCGGGAGCCAGGAGAGGTCATAGGATCCCCTGGAGCTGGAGCTGTGGGAAGCCACCCAGTGTGAGTTTGGGAACTGGACTTGGATCTGCTGGAAGAGCAGTAAACACTCTTTACTGCTTAGTCATTTTTCCAGTCCCTCTTTTACATTCTCCCCTTCTTAATGCCACCAGCTCTGCAAACATGTTGTGTGCTGTAAAAGGTTAACAATATAACATACAAAAATGCATAACGATCCTCTCATGCTTATAATATATGCATTTTAACACGTTAGAAATGCATTAGGGGAGAGAGAGAGAGAGAGAGAGAGAGAGAGAGAGAGAGAGAGTCCAAATTAGAGACCTCTATCAGGTTCCTCCCCTTGAAGCTCAGGGGATCCTCATGGAAGGGGGGGGGACGAAAAATTGTAGGAGCCAGGGGAGTTGAGAATACCAGGTAAACATGGCCCACAAAACTAGGGCTCATAAAGACAGAAGCAGCAATTATGGAGCCTGCATAGGTCTGTACTAGGTCCTCTGCAAATGTTATGGTTATTAGCTTGGTGTTCTTGTGGGACTCCCAACAGTGGAAGTGGAGGTGTCTCTGACTCTTTCACCTGCTGCCAGAACCCTTTTCCTCCTAGTGGGTTGTCTCACCTGGCCCTGATATGAGGGCTTGTGCCTAGTCTTATTGCAATTTATTATGTCAGGTTTGGTTGCTATTCCTGGTAGGACTTCTCTTTTCTTGAGGGAAATGGAGGAGGAGTGGATCTGGAGTAGAGAGGAAGGGGGGGGGGGGGGGAGGAGTGGAGGGAGGGAAACTGTCCTCAGGATGCATTATATGAAAAGAATGAAAGAAAAGAAAGAAAAACCTATGTTAATGGGTTAGCAGACATAATGAAGATGGTTTATATGGATTTAATATTTGTTGGAGCTACTCCGACTTCTGAAAAATGTGAAATAAATGAATCTCTTCAAGGATATGCTATTTGGGGTTTTTTGTTGCTGGTTTTTTTGTTTTGGTTTGGTTTGGTTTTGGTTTTGGTTTTGGTTTTGGTTTTGGTTTTGGTTTTGG